>VDFB02031760.1:161180-174349 GCA_007258455.2 Sequoia sempervirens | reverse complement strand
AAAATTGATGAATATTATCAAAAGGATTCTTGAGAAGAACAAGAGAGCTTGGGATTCTAAGTTAAATTTGGCTCTGTGGGCAGACAGAGTGACTATCAAGAAGGCCATTGGTTATGCACCTTTTGATCTAGTATATGGAATTGCAGCTAGGTTTCCACAAAACAACCTCATGAAGATGTATAATTTTTTCCAAGATTATGATGAATACACATGTGATGAGATGCAACATAGGATTGATGCATTAATGGAAGTAGATGAAACAAGGAGAGATGCTTAGAAAATAAATGTCAAGTTGTACTCGCAAGTCAAGAACTTGCATGACAAGAAAGTACCCTCAAGAAAAATTCAAGTAGAAGAGATGGTGTTGATGTGGAATGCAATATCTAAGGATAAGGGAAAACATGGAAAGTTTGAGGCATTGTGGCTTGGCCCTTATCTAATCATCAACACTCATGGTGAGGATTCATATTTCCTACAAGATTTGATAGGTAAAATTCTTGAGCTACCAGTACATGGAAAGTTCTTGAAGCCATATTTATATTGAAATATGTTATCTTCCATGTACATTGTAGGTTTTGTATATTTTGTATAAAGGTATGTTTACTTTGGTTGTGTCTAGTCTGGTCTTGCTACCTTGTCCGAGTAGCTCCTAGTTTTGATTCTTTGTGATTGGGTTGCTTCAACCCAAGATTATGGGATCTCGTTATGCTTTGGAAGACCAGACATCCCCAATAGGAGCCACTGGTGGAACCCCTAAAATGATTTGTGTTCCACTCAAAATTTTGCAAATTTTGGTTGTTCTAGTGACCTAGGGCTTAAGGTTTCACTTATTATCATGCCTTAGGGTTTTTGAGTTGCTAACCCAAAAAATCCTAAGTTTGAATCCTTTGCATTGTTATGTTTTGTTGTTGACTTCCTGTCACCAGCTCCTGATCATTCAATTCATGACTTATGCCTTTTAACCTATCTAGTTACCGGCCCCTTTTTCCTTGTGATCTTGCTCATTACCTGTCATTTTATTAAAAAGTATTGTCTTATGTTATGCGGGTTCATAATCTTTTAATATTCACTTGGGTCCTAATTCAAGGTTTAATATTTCATCATTTTCCTAATGTCCTAACTTAATACTTTATGTCCATATCCTTTGTGTGCCTAGTCAGGCCACCTTTAAGTTACTAACCATTGGCACGTGCAGATTTCCAAATGTTAAAATGGTTGTTAGATCTGGAGGATCAAATCTTGACCGCTCCCTACACCCTTGCCCTATTTCATTTTTTATTAAAATAATCATGTAGGCTATTAGGCGATTATCATGTGTCATGTTTGTCAGTGGACCATAAAGTCTTCAAAGGCAGCAGGCGGTGGGTTAAAGAGAATCAATGGCAGGTATTGAATGACGTGTCTTCATCTAGACCATTCCTCACCACCCCATCTGATTTTATTTTGCATTAAATAATGCCATGGGCTAGCGGGTTGAAGGCAAGTGTCCCTTTGTCAGTGGGACCCATCGAGCTTTGAAGGAAGCAAGCACTCCATTTAGAAGATATTGACGATCGAGGATGGATGACATGGGTCAATCTTGACCACTCCCTGCCATCCTATGGGGGACCCACCTCTACCTCCCATCTCTCAACAACGAAGCGAGAGGGAGCCATGTGGAGTCATCTAAGTGGAAAAAGGAACATTAGAGGAATTCAAGGAAATATTAATTAAATATTTCAGCTATGGGTTGAAGGCATTAAAGCTTGGGCTACTAAAGGGATATTTTTAAAGCATGTGCCTTGATGCAAATGAGATCTTTTAATCTTGGTCATTGGTTGCATCTCAGAGTTATGAGCATAAGTTGGTGGTCTTACGGTAAATCACACATATGTTGAAGGCTTAAGATTTAATGAGAACCCTTTCTTGCCTCCCCGTTGCTAAAAGTTGCATGCGGGTTAAGACTCACGAGGAAGTGGGGAAGCTGACGTGTGGACTATTTTTTAGCACTAAAGAGATGGTGGAGTCTGCTGGTGACTAGGAAGCTTTTCCACATGGCCTATTTTGATTGGGTAAAAGTAACGGCTACTTATAGTCATCTTTTTCAGACTTAGTTGACTCAATCTAGATTGTTTGTCGATTCATTTAACTACACAATTAATGGTCAACGTTCAAAGTTGAGTTTGAGGGAAAGTGAGCCACTCTAGTTCACACGAGTGAGCCATAATGGCAGACAAGATGTAGAGCTGTTGAATTAACAATTTTAAATCTATTAAAATTTTCTTTAAAGAATAATTGAAGATTGTCAAAGCATTCTACGTATCCAAAGAGCTCGTGTTATGATTTTCACGTTGGTTTGATGATAGAGTTAATACTTTTGAGTGTTGCAAAACTAGTAAGTTAAATTTCTATCCTACTTATAGATTTGTCAAATTGTGCTCGTTGAATCATTTTATCTTGATGGTTTTCTTGTTCATACATTTCTTTTAAGGTTTGGTCTAAATTCAAGGAAATTAGCTTACCTAGTCCTGTTAGTGTCTAAGTCGAACCCTTGCATAAGCTGTAATTTTATAGTTTGCTAAAAGAAACCCTAGTTTACAAAAAACCCTTGAGTTATGGCCTCAAAAGAAAAAGCATCTTCATCAAAAGGACAAACCTTTGGCTCCAAATTTCCTATCAAGCCTTTAGTTTAAGACCTAACTGATCAATTGCCACCCTCCACTAGTGAAAAACCAAAGGGTCAACCATTTTTCCATGGTTCACAAGTTGTGGAAGGATTGATTGACAAGCATAGTGCAATTAGGGATGCTACATTGCCTTTCACTAGATGGGAATTGTCCAGTGGCTGGTTTGGGAATAGGAACTGTGGAATTCTAGTAGGCAACCCATGGGATCTAGATTTGGGAAAGTTAGTTGTTCCAAATGTTTATATGGATGTTGACTTATTGAAAGCATTGGCCACCAACTACAATCCAATTACAAGGACTATGAGAGCTTTTGATGTAGTTGATATGGTCAAATTCATAAGGGAAGAGATTGCAGGAATTTTCAAGCTCACAAAATGGAGTGAGGACATGGTTCCAATTGATGAGAAAGTTCTTAGGGCAGAATACAAAAGGGTTAGATACTCATTTAAGATCTCAATATTTCTCAAATATCTGCCATCTATTGAGGGTCGAAGGATTACATTGGGTCCATTGAAACAGGAGCCCTACCCAGCTAGCTATTTTGTGCCCTATTTTCAAAATACTTTCTATTCCATCTATTAAATCATTGGTTATGACCCAGCCATAGGTATTCCCAAGGCCTGGATGTACATGGTGGATGAACCAAATATTTTTGGGGATAGGGGACTCTCTTACACTTCTAGGGTTTTGCACCTAAAAGGAGAGAGGTATCCCAAAAACCTTGGTGGCTCACTCAATACTAATGCAAATATGACTGAAATGTGTCTAAATAGAATTTCCTAAATGCAAAGAATTGATAAAAGAGATGGATTATTAATGCAAAACTAAGGAAATGCACTTTGTTTGAAAACACATTGTGAAATGAAAAATGAACTAAAAATGCAAAAAAACTATAATAAAAATTAATGAGACTGGAGAGGTGCACCTAGAAAGTGGAAAGTGATGTAGAGGAGCTTTGGAATACTATTGAAATCACTTTTGAAGCCTACTAGGACACTTAAGCCAAGTTGGGCGACTTAGTCCTATTTCAGGGAAATTCTATTGGAATGGGTTTCAATCAAAAGGGTATCCAAAACTACAAAAAACACTTTTTAGGCCTGGCAATGGGACTAATTCATGACTGATGGCAACTTATTCCACCTCCATATTTTTGGAAATTCGAAGGTGCAATATGTAGCTCCTGGTTTGCACTTTAGTTCTTGACAGGTTTTTGGATCTGAATCTGCAGAATCTAATCTGTAGGTTTTCTCCAAGCTTCTTTTAGGGTTTTGTTGACTTTGAATGACTTTAACAAATTGATGACAACTTTTTCACATCTTTCTCTTTGACAATTATGCATACAAGACCTACAAAACACATGCAAAGAGGGGAAAAAGTGTTGAGGGTTAGTGAATACAGGTTTTCCTTGGTCAAACCTCGATTTGGTAATTAAACCCTTGAAAATGAAATGAAATGAAATGAAATAAAGAGAGAATGATGAATGAAGAACATGCAATGTTACAACTCACCAAACCCTTGAAGTGGAAATCTAAAGATATGCAAGTAGAAGCTCCAATGGATGTACACTTAAGAATGCATGGAATGCAAAAGTGAACTCTTGATGATTACTTATATGATTAGGAAAATTAAGGAGATTAGGAGATGAAAAATGAGAGGAAAACCCTATATTTATACATGATTATACAAAATTTCCTAAAAATACCACATCATAGGCTGACCTCGATCCATGGTCGGATGGATACACCCATGGATGGTTGGTTGGAAAGTAGGAGTAGGGGAAGGGGCCAAAGACGGATGGATCCTTAGAAAATAATATCTTGCCATAATTTTTAAATAATTTTGATTTTTGAGCCAAATGGGACTAAGTCGCCCCTAGTGGCGACTTGGTCCCACTTAGGCATTTTAAGTGGGTGTTAGGAATTAAAGTGAATTAAATGATGTTTAATGGGATTAATCTCAAAAATCCACGTAAGACTTGTAAGTGTGTAAAGGGGCCATTTAAACATAAGAAAGGGTCAAATTATTGATGACAAGCCTAGAAAAGAGTGAAAGTTTGTTACAAAACTTTACAATACTTTGAAATAAGGCTTGGTAACTAATAAAAAGAAGTTATTTAGGTGAATTATAATAAAAAGGTCCTAGAAAGGTGTGAAAATGTGTTACAACACTTCACAACACTTTTACAAGACATCAAAAAGTTCTTATTGATTCATAAGGGTCCAAGACCTAATGTGAATGTGTTGACCACATTACAACATTAAATCTAGCCAAAAACTAGGCCAACATCCATAAGAAAGACCCAAATGAGCGTGAAAATGTCTAAAGATACATTTTTCCATGCTACATTTAGCCCTCACTTTAGTTAGAGGATGAACTTGCTTCAAACTCACACTAAAGTAGCCAAACATGCTCATTAAGAGGGATCCAAATGCACCCATGCTGACAAGACGAGACAACAAAAATCAAGAGAGGTGATCAAGCCCTAAGATCTATCCCATGGAAAATTGAACATTAGCACAAAGGAACATACATGAGAATGATGTAAAGAATGAAAGCATGAGAAAAAGAAAAAGAGAATCGAATCAAACTTCGGTCATTTTTCCATCCCATTATGGATCATATCTAAGGTTGATTGTCTGAAAAAAATGCATACTCACTCTGAGGCAATGAAACTCATGGTTGTTCGTTGAGTGAGAAGGCCTAAAAGGTGAGAAACATACACTTATGGTTGGTATGCACTCACACACACACAGGTGGCTATGGGGAAATTCATGCCTTGGAATGGGCTTCCCGCTCAACCATACCAAATTTATACCTCTTGATAACTTTAATAAGGTGCCACAAAAGAAAATGACTTTTTGAGCTTCACAAGACAAGAAAAACTTTGTATGCTTGGAGCTCATGAACAAAGACGATGGAACCACAGGCATGCAAGCTTTGTTATGCAAGTTTTCCATATAAAAAATGAAATATGCAATATGCAAAGGATGTTCAAAGGAGTCTTGCTTAGTTAATTTGAGGTCTGTAACTTAGGGAACATTGTGTCTAATGTCTCCAAGAGAGGACCAATCAAAGAATAGAACATTCACAACTTAGGGAATGCAGTGCATTGCATCAAGCCACTAAGAGGAATGTAATATGCTAAGATAGATCACACTCATGAAGGACATCACACCCAATGTCATCCACAAAGCGACAAACACATCGTATGAAGTAACAAGGTTGTACTAAGAACCAAGAAAAAGGAAAAAATGCAAAAGAATAATGCCAAAGTATGCCCCCACTTTCAAGGAATTGCTACACACCATACTATGAGCAATTACTTTAAAGTAGAAAATTCAAACAAGAAGAAAGACATGAGAGCCAACTTGGAAATCCCTATGCCAAGTCATATGTTTCTAAGTAAGGTTGCATCATGTGAAGAAAAATAAAAGAAAGGAAAGGGGTTGCCCCCAAAATGAAAACACAAAATACATAAGGGGTCTATGGATTTGGGGTCAATATGTTCTTTGTTGTAGAGTTGTTTAGAGAGCTCAAAACTGTCATCATCCCCCAAATACATAAAACTGGAAGAATGACACAAAGAGAGTGAAAACAAAGAAAAAGAAAGAACCTTTTGGGTCAACATGGAAGATACATAGGGTATCTCGACGCTTGCATCATCCCCAAAAGGAAAACATAGGCTAAATGAAAAAGAAAAGGAAAAAAAAAAGAAAAAGGAAAAGCTTTTGGGTCAACATGAAAGAGATATGAATGTCTCAATTCTTTGTGTCATCCCTAAAAGGAAAACACAAGAAAAAGACAAGAAAAAGGAAAAGAAAAAGAAAAATCCTTTTGGGTCCACATGAAAGAGACATGAAAGTCTCAATGCCTTGGTTCATCCCCAAAAGGAAAATGCAAGAAAAGACAAAAGAAAAGGGCAAAGAAAAAGAAAAATCATTTTGGGTCAACATGAAAGAGAAATGAAAGTATCAATGCCTTGCATCATCCCCAAAAGGAAAACAAAAAAAAGGCACAAGCAATGCACGACATAGAGAAGAATGAAGGTACAAATAGAAGAATGTCACAAAGAGACGGAACATCAAACAAAACATCACGGGGGATCACATTACGCACATGCAAACACACAAAAAAAAAAAGACTAGTAACGAAAATGTGAGGCATCAATCAAGCAATTCATTTTCCTCCCAATCTCAGTCGATATAAGCAGAAGGTGAATAATGCAGCTAAGGGATAATGGAAAATGCATTACTAGGACAAGGCTAGCAACTTCTTGCCCCCACTGGGTGCAAGGCAAGAATGAGCTGAGGTAGGTGATGGGAAAGGTCATGTTATAGTGAGAAGAGAATGTTCTACAACTAACATGGCAAGGAGTCGGAGAGTGGTTTATGGAATTATTAGATAGCAATTATCACCATCGAAATGATACTTGCTCAATATTTCTTTCAATTGATGACACTCACCACTTCTATGTCCAAGAATTCCATGATACGCACAATGTGGAATGTTAGCATCTTTAGGATATATCACCAACCTATTCATAGGGGGTAATAGTATGAGTCCTTTGTTTAAAATTATTTGTAATTTCCTTTCACATTCAGGTGGTGGACAAAGAGGAAACTTTAATTTTTCTAACTTGTAAGGTCTTTTGTGCTTACTAGATTCACCCTTTTCTTGAATTGAAGGAGGAGGACACAAAGTGATCCTCTCATCCTTGTAATTGTTATTAGGTAAGGGTTTCTCTCGAGGAAGGAGGACATTCAGATCTAGAGGGGAATCAAAGATCACCATGCCATCATCATGAAGCCTCAGATATTCTCTAGGAGCCTTGTTGTTATGAAAGGGATCTTGATATATCCTAACCCTGTTGTTTTTTCATCTTTTGAATTTTGTTCTAAGAGTTGATGAATGTCATGTTCAATTGTTGTGTCACATGCTTGTTTTCTCAAAATGGTAAAACCTTTTCCATAGGTTTCTTCAAGGTTTATTGGAGTATTTGTTACTTCAAGTTATCATAAAATGGTTGAGTGGTTGTTTGTTTAGAAGAACTGGGTTCACCTTGTGTAGGGAACTTAGGTTCTATGTTTGTTTCATGATGTAGGTAACCAAACACATCAGGAGGTGATACTGTAGTCCTGAAAGTCTTGTTGTTTCATGATAAAAGGATGCATTAGCTTCAAGTTTGTAAAGGAATTCATGTAGGAACTTATTCATGTTGTCATCATCTTCTCCAATGATGTCAACATCATGAGGAGGACATTCATGAGGAGTTGAAGGATCATGTGGAAGTTCAATGTCATTAGGATCAGTTCCAAAGGCACAACTTGACATGTCAACTAAGGATTTTAAGGACATCCAAAGCTTGTTAAAACACATATCCATGATGCCAAGGAATGAAAGCAAACTAAGTGCAAGAAATTGAATAAAACAACAAATTTGGAAGCAGTAACAGAAAGGTAACAACAGAAAATAGAAATGTAGAAAATAATTTGGAAATGAAAAATTATAATGCAGACAAATTACAATGTAGAATGTGCAACTAGACTAAGTCATCCAAGGTGGTGAATGAGTCCAGGGAGTGATTTTTTTGAAAAAAATTAGAATTTTTTAATTGGATTTTATTCTTTTTAGGTTTTTAGATGCAGATATAATATTAAAATGTAGAATTTTCTTGATTTTTAATGAAATGAAATGCATAAAATGCAAGCTATATGAGCTTTTCACTAATGCACTTTTTAAAACCTTAGGATGCAAATTAAACAATGCAAAATGCAATGCAATGTTAATGTAGGCTATTCCTAGGATGTAAATGCACTTAAAATTAGAAATATGATGTTCAAAATGGAGGTTCACCAAAATGAACCAAATATTTTTGGGGATAGGGGACTCTCTTGCACTTCTAGGGTTTTGCACCTAAAAGGAGAGAGGTATCCCAAAAACCTTGGTGGCTCACTCAAGGCTAATGCAAATATGACTGAAATGTGTCTAAATAGAATGTCCTAAATGTAAAGAACTGATAAAAGAGATGGATTATTAATGCAAAACTAAGGAAATGCAATTTGTTTGAAAACACATTGTGATATGCAAAATGAACTAAAAATGCAAACAAACTATAACAAAAATTAATGAGACTTGAGAGGTGCACCTGAAAACTAGAAAGTGATGTAGAGGAGCTCTAGAATCTTGTAGAATTCACTATTGAAGCCTACTGGGACACTTATGCCAAGTTGGGTAGCTTAGTCCTATTTTAAGGAAATTCTATCAGAATGGGTTTCAGCCAAAAGGGTATCCAAAACTTTAGAAAACACTTTTCAGGCCTAGCAATGGGACTAATTCGCCACTATTGGCAACTTAGTCCACCTCCAAATTTTGGGAAATTCGAAGGTGCAATATGTAGCTCCTGGTCTGCACTTCAATTCCTGATAAGTTTCTAGATCCAAACCTATAGAATCTAATTGTAGGTGTTCTCCAAGCTTCTTTTAGGGTTTTGTTGACTTTGAATGACTTTGACAAATTGATAACAACTTTTCACACCTTGCTCTTTGAAAAAATTGCATACAAGACCTACAAAACACATGCAAAGAGGGGGAAAAGTGTTAAGGGTTAGTGAATAGGGGTTTGCCTTGGTCAAACCACGGTTTGGTAATTAAACCCTTGAAAATGAAATGAAATAAAGAGAATGATTAATGAAAAACATGCAATGCTACAACTCACCAAACCCTTGAAGTGGAAATCTGAAGATATGCAGGTAGAAGCTCTAATGGATGTATGCTTCAGAATGCCTAGAATGCAAAAGTGAATGCTTGAGATTGCTTGAATGATTGGGAAAATTAAGGAGATTAGGAGATGAAAAATGAGAGGAAAACCCTATATTTATACATGATTATGCAAAATTTCTCAAAAATACATCACAGGCCAACCTCAAGGTTTAGAAAATAATATCTTGCCAGAATTTTTAAATAATTTTGATTTTTGAGTCAAATGGGACTAAGTCACCCATAGTGGTGACTTGCTACCACTTAGGAATTTTAAGTGGGTTCCTGGAATTAAAGTGTATTAAATGATGTTTAACAGGATTATTCTCAAAAATACAGTTAAGTAAGGCATGTAAGTGTATAAAGGGGCCATTTAAACATAAGAAAGGGTCAAATTATTGATGACAAGCCTAGAAAAGCATGAAAGTTTATTACAACACTTTACAATACTTTGAAATAAGGCTTGGTAACTGATAAAAAGAAGTTATTTAGGTGAATTATAATAGAAAGAACCTAGAAAAGTGTGAAAATGTGTTACAACACTTCACAACACTTTTACAAGACATCATAAAGTTCTTATTGATTCATAAGGGTCCAAGACCTAATGTGAATATGTTACCACATTACATCATTAAATCTAGGCAAACACTAGGCCAACATCCATAAGAAAGACCCAAATGAGCATGAAAATGTCCAAAGATACATTTTTCTATGCTACAACGACATATATTCAACACCCCAATTATTGCACAGTATTTGATTATGGAGGGTACCTTGCATAAATAATTTATGAAGGTTTGGTGAGGTTGAAGAAGGGAGAGGTTGGTGTTAAATTCAGTTGGTACTCATTGTTTATGCATATGCTTTTTTTCAATGGTGCAAGTTATTTTGGTACATGTTGATGCATATTTTTGCACTTCTCAACATAGACAAGACATAAGTGTAATTTCTCTCTTGAAAGATAATTCCCTACAAATAAGTTGCAAAAAATATCACAAGGTATCTCGGATGTGAGGTCATGACTTTGAAAAAACAACTCAATGTTGATGTGTGATCTCACTTTTGGTTTTTTCTTTTCTCACATCTTCACTTGGGCTCAAACCAATATTGCCTCCAAGCAATCCTTAGGTTTTGTAGGCATGGGAGCTTTCTTCTTCAACTACTGCTCTATCCATGAAGTAACCCTTTTTTTATCAATGGTCAATGGATGTAGTGTTGAATTCATTATCCCCTTCCCCTTTTTCTTTTAAAAGCTCTTCCTCTTCATGTATGGGAGTTTCTGCAACATTCTCTTCATCCTTGTCCTACTCCTCTTCTTGTATTATCTCCTTCCCTTTGTTAGGATCAACAGATTATACATTTCTCTTAGTAGTGTCTTCTTCTTGTGTAAGCCTTCCACTTTCTGCATGCTCAATCTCAATTTCCTAATTCAGCTCAGCATCCTTCTTATCTTTATTTTCCTCCTCCTTATCTTGCTCTCCTTCTAGAGGCACTTCTTTGCTCTACAAGCCCTAATCTTGGCCATTTTTCAAGAGTTCATCAACTTTATCCACATCAACCTCTGCATCAACTCTTCCTTCCTAGGAGATATGCTCCTATGGGATTGCCTCCTTATCATCTTGTCCTTCAAGCTGCTGAACCTTAGGCTCTTGATCAAGGATTTCTACATCATAGTAAGTGTCAAATCTATTAACTTCTCCATCCTTGAGCATTTTTTGCCCTTCTTCATCCAAGGCCACTTCATCTAAATCAATCCTTAGGCCCTCCTCGACGTTCTCATAGTAGTCATCATGGTTTGAGTCCTCAGGCTCATCAGTGACATCCACCATTGTTTCTTTGGACTGCTCCCCACTTAACCTCTCCATATCTTCACAAATCTGCATTGTGGCTTCCATTTTAGGTGGCTCAATAGGAGGTGGAAGGATGGAAAGTGCTAAAACAAGTTAAGTCATGAGAAGTTTAACCTAAGGATTCAAAATTACCTTAGAGAACTAAGGTGGCACATTATGAAAATAGGAGACAAAATTCTCTGATAAGGTAATTGGTGTCATAGAGGCTATAGGAGAAAAAGGTGGCAAGGTAGAGATAGTTTGCAATGGACATGGGAGTGAGGAAGATGATAGCAAGGATGTGGTAGAGGAAGAGGAATCCACCACAACTACTAGAGTAGTTGGGGAAGCAAAAATGAGGTGGGTTCCAAGCCTCATCTCTCTGTATGCAACTCAGAGTTATATTCTACAAGCTCCTTCTCTGAATTCTCTGCACAGGGGGTAGTGGGGAATGAATATACTCCTTGACCAAATACAATGGGGTAGGGAACTCCAACACGGTGCTTGTCCTATAACAATAAATGAGTAGTTCATAGCTTTTGAGTTAATTCCAATAGAATTATCCTGTCATTAAGGTATTGAGGTAGTCGATACAGGAACCTTAAGAATCCCTCGGGTCTTATGTATGTGAACTTGGGAAACTGAATGAACCAATACCTGAAGCCTTTAACCAACACTTTTACGCTATGGGACATTCTTCTATGATAGTATTTTGACAAAGTTTGAACGATGTGCATGATGAAGGCATCTTTGACCCATCAATAATCCTTCTTATAATTTCTATATTAGAGTTGTGGATAGCATTTGTATACAGGGTTATGTGCCTTCTTCTTTCCCAAGGTGCTAGCACAATTCAATCATTTGTAAGGGAACATCACTGCCAAGAGATACACAAGATAGGAAGTCATGTAGAACTCATGGGTCTTCTTCACCATAATAAAAAAATTGTGCAAATTTTCACTAATTATCTTTTCCCAATGAAACTTGGCTTCTCCTTGGAGGATCTCTTCCACGAAATAGAACATCCACTTCTCGAAGAGTGAAAAATTGGGAAGGCCCATCACTCTTCTTAATAGCATTACGTGGTCATTGGCCTCTTCCATGAAATCACTTTTGTACAACTTATGGGGCACTTTATTGGAACAACCCCTCTTATCAAGCAACCATGTTTGATTGATAGTTCTCTTACAGCCTGTAGGGGGTATGTGCAGGATCATGATGGGCCAAAAAGTGGTGATATGATGGGTATGTGTCTGATGACTTATTTTTTAACCAAAATTGATGAAATGAAATGGGTTTATAAAGGTGATTCTCAGCTTTCCGCTAATATAAATTATGCTTTACTTTGAATTTAATAAATAATTTTTATTCATTTTCTATTTGAATTACGACTAAAGTTCTGATTGATAGGTTGATTGAAAAACATCTATAGCTTTCAAACATTATCACATTTTTGAATTTGAAACATGCGTCACATTCTATGATTCACATACTATAGTATTAAAAAAAATGAATTTCATGAAGTTTTGACCAAGTTAAGGTGGTGAGACATACAAGTTTTTATATTTTTTAAAAGTTGTAATAAAAAATTTATAATTAATTATTTACTTGGAAAAAAATTACCAAAATATATGCATCACATTCGGACATGATTCCTCTACTTATATCTTAAATCTTATAAAAAATATTATCATTTTATTGTGGTTAGGATGGTCAAGCAGAGGACACCTACTTATTTTTTCCTAAAATTTAAGTACTACCGCATTGAAATTTCAAATTTTCACCAAATAGATATTTTTTTTCTTTAAATAAACCTAATGGTTTAGAAACTACATTCAATTTGCTATAGATTCTATTCTTACATATTTTTGAAATAATATAGATAACTTATTCAAATTTTTTCGTCAAGTTGCCTAACT
>VDFB02031760.1:75440-140817 GCA_007258455.2 Sequoia sempervirens | reverse complement strand
AAGTTGTAAACATTTATCCTAATATATATTATATTACATACAAACCAAACAAAAAATTTGTTATCCTAATGGAGTAGAGCTCAACATTAGGAAATAACCAATGATTGTGTACACCGTGGATTATCAAATAAAACTAAACTATTATGTGTGTGCATATTGTAGTCACACATGATAGACAAATAGCAATGTTTAATATTGTATAACTTATAGATTTATTACTATTTTACTTACAAGAATGAGTAGTAGTTACTCCAAAAATATAGAATACAGCATTAAAGCTAAATATTTAACATACAACCTAGTCAAGACTATCACAAGTATTTCTTTGTTGTAGCCTCCTCGTGGTTCAAATTATCAGCAAATGTAGCTAAGACTATGAAACCAATTATCCCAAAACTGACATCATAGCTGATAATTATCACAACCTTGGTAGATTATGTTTTATTTCAGCTTCTCTCAATATACTTTAGCTATGATAACCAACTTCATAAATACCATAAACCCTTTTACATACATAAAATATGGAGTGATTCATAGTAGAACACCCAAGGATAAACTTAACAATGTTTTCAAGGCATCCTCCTAATTATATTCAGGACAACACTTTCTTAATGGCCCATCCATTTTTTTATAGGAAATGTGAATACTAGCATGTCTTAAATACACATCCCATTTTCTTGGGCAAAATAGGGACCCTTTTTTTCCTTTTTTTCATTTTTTTTGCATTTTGTGTTTGATTTTAAGCATTAAGTCTTTGGTTTTGAGTTTTATTTCCTATTAGAGTATTGAGGTTTTCTTTGATGGCATGCCATTATGAGTTTCCTTGAATCTATTCCTAGCACACATATCTTTGTAGTGTTTGAGTTTATTTTTCTTGCATCCTAGTCCACTTGTGGTCAAAGGCATTCTTGAGCTTCAAACTCTTATCATTTGCAGGCATTTGGCCTTATCCCTAACCTACCTCCTCAATTTTAAATTATGGTGCTTCCCACATGTGTGCCTTGACTTTTAAGTTGTTTATGTTTCACTTCAATCACTTTAGTTTTATGATCTATGCATTTAGAGCTCTCACTATCACCTATCCCTTGTAAACTAAGATTTAAAGCAATGTGTGTGAAATTGTACTGTGTGAAAGGTGTTTGTAAAGTGTTGTTTATTGCATTATGGTTTCTTGTATGCCTACTATAGCCATTTGCATGCAATTTTAAGCTAGGGATCTATTCTCTTTTGGCTTTCTATTGAGACTATTTTATTGTCTCATTTGCTTAACTAGTTCATTGAAGTTTATATATGGTTTTCTTGGAATTTTGGTTCTTTGGATTTTTTTCATCATTGTGGTTTTGTAGGATATTTCAAAGTTTTCTCAAGTAGATCTATGTCATTTTGTGTATATTTACCATCTCCATGCCCCATTTCTTCCTTTGTGTTTGCATGTGTTCTTTAATAGTGACATTGAACCCTAAACTTAGGCAGTCATTTTCCATATTTTTCTCTGACATATCTCAATTTGGACATTGTCAAAGTCACAAGTTGTTTTTACCACCTTTACATTGATATCAAGGCCACACAAACTCATGACCTCATCAAGATTGAACTTACAGGTTGTCTCTGACGTGCCCTTTCTAGCTATCTTTTGGGGTTGAAGCATCATGGAGTGTATTGCTGAATTGTTTGATTATAAAATTCCTTGACACTCCATTTTTCTAATCATATGCTTTGTCTCACCTAGAGAACTAAGTCTTACAAATCACCTTATTCTTCTCTTCTAACCATTGGTTAGAAACCCCTAATCCTCAATCCCCAACAATTTTGGACTTCACTTTAAGGTTTGTAAGTTTAAATTTCTTCTTACTCTTGTGCTCGGTAGAAGCTAAGGAGTATCCCTAATCCCCAATTCCTAACAATTACTTCATAGTCTTTTCAAGATCAATGGTTTGGGCCATCTCATCTTCAATTGTTTCTTGGTATGGGTAATGTGGTATTCCCAACTTCTATACTCTAAGGTTTTACATTGTTTACTCTTTTTGGGTCTCAAAAACTCAAGTTTCCCCCTTTTCACTTGTTCTCTAAGGTGTTAGGGAGGGTATTTATTATCTCCTCTCCCTTACCCTTTAATCATAAAAGGTTGAAATAACTAATTAACTTGTGTTTTACAAAGATTAACTTTCCTAAAGCATTTCACCTTTGTACTGACTAGTTTTTATGAATGTTGAAGCTTTTGAGCTCCCTGATTATCCTAGGATCCCAAAGTCTGCTTCCGTGATTGTTCTAATTGTTGGATCTAAGGTAGGAATTTTGTTTAAATTCAACCAATTCTTAAAAGATTACATATCTAATGGACTCAATTGATTAAGCTTTTAATTCTTACACTTCATAATACATATTACATGTGATTGGCAATGCCACATCAAGTGAAAACAAATAACTAAATAAATATGAACATTACAAATTGCAAGGTATATGGCACCTAATCCCAACACCTATTTAGATCTCTACTACTCCGCACCGTTTGTTGAACCCTCTAGCAACCACTTTCATTCTTTGAAGCCCCTAACGCTCAACTCAAAGCAAGTTAGACGTAGCCTTGACAGTGATATGTTCAAGAGGGCCTGCCAAAGTTACATTCTAGTATTCCAATGCCATAAGACATTATGAGGCTCAAACTCCACAAAAGCCATAAGACACATAATTTGGTCTGACAAAAACAAATTGTTATTTAACTTTGGAGACAGCTCAAAATAGAATGACATTATAGAATGTTTATGAAGATGGATGAAATGAGCCTTGAAGGGTAGACATGCATTCCATTCAAAAATATGGCTGCTTATAAGTGAGAAATTCATTGCTTAAAAATAATAAAAATATCTGCTCGCTAACATTTGACAAATATTCTGGTTAGGCAAAAACCATGGTCTGCAAAGATTGACGCCATCCCAATACAATTTAAATGAGTTCGCATACTTAGATTTTCTTCTACGAACAATTCCCTAATAAGATTCTTCTACTGCAAAACTCCAATACAGCCTCCACTTTATTGATCTCCCTTCTCTGTAGTTCTCTGTTGTGATCGTGTCTTACAATCAAAATACCGAACGGTGAGAACAATTTAGCCGAATATCTCTTCAAACAATTTGGCCACACTTGTCTGCTAACACGTTCCTTATTTTCCGTTGCATTAGTTTCTATAGAATGAGGAGCATCAGCTAATGATTTTTTGTGGTCTGGCTATAACTAATCTGATAGATAGATCATTAAGGTATTTATTAACAAAGTTTATAGGTTTCTTCATGATAGTCAAATTCCTGTTAAAGCATCGGATTTTTAGTGACAAATAAGATATTAGAGAAAGCCTAAATACGAGTTACTTATTTGAAGATTTAAAAGTGAAAATTGTTCCACAGAATGCCATTGAAGCTTCTTGAAAAATTTAAACATTCAGAAGCACATGGTATAATTGCAATTTCTGAAATAGTTTCAATTTCACTCCACTTATTAAAGGGTTTATGGAGATTGTCAATCTGATGCAAATATGTCACAGGACATGATGACCAAAGCAATATCATCGATGGCAGGAGTTCCACATTTGCATCGAGGAGAAGGTGGTTAATCTTTTAATGCGATTTCATGCAAAGGAAATGCTTTCGAGTCATCTCGGTTCGAATATACCTGGAAATGCTTGTGTTCACTTGCTATATCAAAATTCATGAAAGTTGTACTCACGGTCATCATTGAAGCTAATTTCCCCTCGATGCTTGTACATACTTCAACATTTTAAAAGCGTTCTATGATGATTCAAAGAGGCTTATCATGAGGCTCAACAAAACTAGTTAGTTTCATTTAGTTGCATATTTATTAGATCATTGTATATATCTGCATATTGGATTCACCTCAATATTTTGAAAAGTGGAATGAAAGCATTAACGGTTGTCATGTAGTTCTGAGCTTTTTGTGGAGGACATTTGGACAGTTGATCATTCATTTTATCACTTCATTTTTATCATTATCATTTATCCTTCATTCTCATTTATCAATTTATCATTTCATTCATTTTATCACTTCATCTTTATCATTATCATTTATCATTTCATTCATTTTATCACTTCATTTTTATCATTATCATTTATCATTATCATTCTCATTTATCATGTATCATTTCATTCATTTTATTTTATCATTCATTTCATCTTCATCATTATCATCATCAATTTACCATGTCATTCATTCATTTTTCATTATCATCACTATCATTTATCATTATCGTTATTATTACCATTTTCATTTTATCATTTTATCATTTTATCATTATCAATTATCATTTGTTATTTGTCATCATCATCTCATTATCATCACATTACCATTACCACATATATCATTATCATCATTAGTATCACATTCACTATCTATCATTTTCATTTCATATTATTCATTTTCATTTCATATTATTCACCTATGCATTTGCTACACAAATTCAAAAATCAACAAGTTCATATATACATCATTACAAATCATTGCACCTACATCATAGATCATCCATTTACATCATATCATTAAATCATCCTGCATCATAAGATTAGTCCACAAAAATAATAAACACATATCAAAATCCATCTCATATCATACATGCATAAAAGTAACATCCATATCACATCACAAATGCACAAACATATTATCATCAATACCATCGCCGCTGCATATCATCGCTCATCAAAATAATACAAGTGTCCAATGTCCAATGAAACTAAAAAGTTCAAAACTTAATACATGAGACATGATCAAAACTCAATATACATAATAAATCAGTCCCAAACGGCTAACTGGTGGATGCCCCTGAAGGAGCTGGTTCGAAAGGAGGCGGCCTGCCACTAGTCCCTACATCAGGATCCCGTCGAGGCCCTGTAACCTCTCTGCCATGTTTCGATGTTCGTGATCGGGTCCTCGTCCTGCTGTGAGATCGAGGGTAAGGCTCTCGACGCTCTGGAGGACACAACTCCTCATATCGAACTTTGTAGTACTCGGCCTCTTTGGCTGCCTCAAATCCCTCGGCAATGGCCTCCTGTAATGAGGTACTCTCTACGGTACCCATAAGCCTCTGAGCCACACCCTCGGCCTCCAGTGCCCGCCGTCTAAGGGCATCCCTCTCTACTACCAACAGTGTCACCTAGGAATCAGGGGCGGGCATCTGTACCTGTACCTGTACCTATTCCTGTGCTTGTGCCTGTACTTGTGCCTGTGTCTGGGCCTGTGCAAGCTGTGCCTGTAACTGCACTATAACACTCTGAGCCTGAGCTAACTGACTCTGTAGCTGTGCCTACTGCCCCTGAAAGGTCTGCACCTGACCCTGCAGTGCATCTATCTGTGCCTGCTGAGACAAGGATGACACCCTAATCACTGTCCATGGTCTACCACCAGATCTGGCTCTCTGAAGAATCTGTGCTCTGCCCAAACTGTCCAACCTCTGTTGCCTCTCCTCATCTCCATCATCCCCATCATCCTCATCATCTGAACTGTCCTCCTCTCCTCCACCTCCGCTCTCCTCTCCTCCATCTCCGCTCTCCTCACTCTCCTCTCCCTCCTCTCCCTCACCCATAGCCTACTCTCCACCGGCCATATCCCCCTGTATCCCTACCCCTGGCTATGGTGCTACCCCAATCGCCCGTGGCTCATCTGGCACTGTAAATCGTGGAAATGGATGCGTATGAAAATACTGTGCATAATAATCTGTCATCCCTGCATCCTGCACCTCTGGCCTGTCAGTCCATACCTCGGGCTGTAAGGTGGAATACTCTGTATAGGCTGCCTGATATCCAATGCATGGTCCCCATCCTGGATCCCCCTTGCGCCGCCCATAATGAGCAACGCCCTGGGGCATCCCTTGTGTGAATCCAAACTGTCTCAGCACTCGTAATGCCAAAAATCTCTCAATGATAAAGGGGGTTCGCCCTACAATATATCGCGGCCTGCAGACAAATGGCATCTCCAAGTGATTAGTCGCCCATGCCTCGCAGTCTGTGTAGGGTCTCCATATCACTGCATCAATGTCATCCAAAACCCGTCGCCAATACTCTACCTTGCCCAGCTTCTACTGGACAACTGCACCAGAATATGCATACACATAGGGCCTCCCTACTAGCCTATCTCTCGTGTAAAGTGGTCTCGTGACTGCAATGTGCTCCCACTCCCAGATCTGTAGCAGCGTCACCCCACTCGCCAAGCTAGTGGATCCTTTGTATACAACCTGATGGAGATCATGATACATGTCGGCCAAGACACAGCTCCCCCAGGCAAACCTCTGTGGCTGTGTAATCATCCACTCCAGCATCCTACCCCAACCAACTGCGAATCCCTTCGACCGATGGTCTAGTCCAAGGAAGCCTCCGACAAATGCAGCCAACATAGCAACTAAAGCTGGATACCTACTAAAATCCTCCCAGTCTATCCAATAACCACATATGCTCGGATCGCCACATATTTGCTGTAACGCCTCAGTACCACCAATCTCCTTGTGGTCATAAACCACAAGGGCACCAACAACTGGAATCCCAAGAATCCTGTATACATCCTCGGGCGTCACACTCATCTCACCTATCGGCAGGTGAAAGGTGTTATGCTCTGAATGCCATCTCTTTGCCAAAGCGTTCAATAGCCCCCTGTTGGCCCGAATACCTCGCAGCATGGCCAACAAAGGTCCCAATCCACAATCTGCTATCAACTGTAACTCGACAGGGGTAAGCTCTCCTATCCGCTCCCAACATAGTGGGAACCGCTCTCTAATCTGGAGGCTTTTAAAAGCCTCCTATTTTTTTTGATCATCACAAGGACACATCAAATCAAACTCATATCATGTGATCTATCTAGCCAAAAAAACATATCAATGACCCATATAAAGTGCTACATCTATCTATCTGCATGTCAAATCAATCTACTCTATCATCGTTTACTATTTGTTTTTCTTTTCAGGAAAGCAAATTTATCAACACACGAATCATTTCCTATTTGTACTTCAATCATGAATGCAAATTTATATCCTCATTTTACTATTTGGTTTCTATCGCAGAAAGCAAATTTATCAAACATCTACTCTTTGTTTTTCAATCGCGAGAAGCAAAGTTATCAACCACAAAGTCAATCAATCATTTTACTCTTTGTTGTTCGTCACAAAGTTATCAGCTATCTACTCTTTGTTTTCTTTCTTGGAAGCAAAGTTATCAGTTCTCTATCAGATTTTCTATCATATCAGCATGATGGTACTACAATCCGTATATCTATTGACTAACGAAGCAATTTAAATCATCATTTTTCATAACACATGCATTCTGTGGAAAATTTCCTAAATGCGTAATTTTGTTGCCCATATGCGCGAAAACCCAAATGCACTAAAGTTTTTCTTAAAAGCGCTAAAATTTTTCCTATATGCGCTAAAACTCGGGATGCGCTATTCTATCCTGTGGATGCGCCACTTTATCTCTCATATGCGCAACTCTAACAATTTCAAAACCCTGGCCCTAGATGCGGAATTTTGTGCCCTAGATGCGCTACAGGATCAACCTAGCCGATTCTCGCCTAAATGCACTACTCTATCTATCGGATGCGCTAAAGGATCAATTTTTACCCTATTCCTATATGCGCTAAAGAATTTGTCGAATGCGCTAAAACTTTTCCTAGATGCGCTAAAACGTGCGGAAAAACTACAATCCGATTTCAAACATTTGAAAAATCGATTCAAAATGCAAAAATTGCAATAAAAAATGGTTGGAATCACTCACCGGTGGTCCATACGTAGGTGGTCTCTGGTATCGGCGCGCTCGCTCAAATCTATGTCGGTGCAATGGGATCTCCATCTCGCCAGGTCACTATCAGAGCTCACTTTTTACTGTAGCAGCAGGGTGCAAATGACACTTCATTTTACCCCTTTTTACCTTATAAGGGTCTTTTAGGGTGGGAGTTAATGGCATTTTCCATTCTTTCCGTATTATTTTTCACTAAGCCATCATAAACACCATCTATCGGGAGCTAAAGCACTGTTTCCCTATCATCCTCGCCATCATTTTCCGTGATTTATCTCCCGAGGGGGCATCATCGACATCAAAAAATCGGAAACATATCAGGGGCAATTTTTTTTATTTTCTTTGAAACAATGCGTTTCACACATCACTTCAAAGAGGGGCAAAATGTATACGCATAAAAATGGTCATGTCTATAATGCTGGCTATTAATTAAATATTTATTATTTAATTAAATTTTCCTAAAGTCCTCTACATATGATTAAATTTAGTTAATTTAATTTTATTGTTCATTCATCTTATTTTTCTTCCATAATTAAATAAATTTATTTTATTTAATTATTTTCATACGTCCACTTAATTAATTAAATAAATACATTTTATTTATTTAAATTAATTATCATTGTTTAAATTTAAATTAAATCTTTTGATTTAATTAAATTTAAAAATCTCTTTTTCCTCTATTTTAATTTCTTCTTCTAATTAATTAAATGTTTCATTTAATTAATTTCATAAAAGTGATTTAATTAAATAAATCTTATTTAATTAAAGGATCTTATGCTTTCTTTCTAAAAACACAATTAGATATTTTATTTGATTGTGAAATCTTCTCATATCATAATTAAATATTTTATTTAAAATGATATCTTCTGCTTTCTTCAAAAATCTTGATTAAAGCTTTCTTCTTATCACCAACTTTCTTCTGCTTTTAAAAGCTTAATTAAATATTTTATTTAATTAAGAAAAGCTGAATGTCATCCACAAATAAATAATTGAATTTTTAATTCATTATTTATCAGCTTTAAATCTTTCTTTTATTCTTTTAAAGAAAGATGATTTCTTATCTTCTTATCTTTTTCCCTCTTTCATAAAAATAGAAAAATCTTGTTTTCAAGTTTTCTTCTATTTTCTCTTCAGTTTCATCTTTCTTCAGCCATTCGATCTGCCAGGAATTATCACAACCGTCAAATCAAGACAGCCAATCAAAATCATTCAAAAAACTCTATAAATACCTGTGTGAATCCAAGCATTGATAATAGGCAATTAATTAGAGTTCATGCATTTAATCCATTTAGTATTCATTTATCATAGCATCATGGTTATTTCAAGCATATTAGTCTTATTCCATATCATAGCTTAAATCTTGCATCATGCATCACATTTGAATCTCGTTCTTTAGGAAGACAGTTTGTTGAGCCTAGCCTACAATCTAAGAACAAAAGCTAGAATCGACAAAAACACTAAAGATAGAGGACAATAGGACGACAATCGAAACATAATATTGAGTTTGCATTTACTTACTTCTTTTGCTCTGTTTTGATACAATGTCTTATCGGTGTGCTTAAATAGTATTTTATTTCAATTCATTTACGCATATTATTTTTGATCACACATGTCTTATATTCAAATACACTTGAGTAGGGGATCCATCAAGGTTTGTAACAATTGTATAAATGTAAGGAGTCATATAAGGCTTATGAGATTACATGGATGTAGAGTTAACCCATAGCCATAAAGTTGTTCATTTAAGTTCTAGGAGTGGTTAGGGAATCTTACCTTCCTAGAGATGTTACCACACACTCCATGCACTTATAAAATATGATGAAAAAAATGAATTTTAATAGTTTTGGGGTAAGAGAATCCAAATTCTACTCCTAACTAATGATTTTGAAGATCACCATGTCCTAATAAAATCCCCCAACCACCTTCTTCTCCTTTTATGAAAGCTATTGAGGTGCCTCCCATAATAACAATTATATCTTAAAAAATCTTCAAAATACCAAGAGAAATATAGAATATAAGGCCTCTAAAAAAAAATAACTCTCAACAAAACAAGGAATCATTAATCAATTTCCAAAAGAAGTCATAAATGAAGTAAAATGTAAATCTAACCAAAGTTCAATTGAAAAAGTCCTTGAGGAAAGGGACCATTCAAAATAAATTGGCCAAGTAGCCCAAATATCAAAATTTGACATTGATAAATGCAATTTTCAAAAAAAATATAATTTAACAAGAACCAAAATTTTAAGTCATTAAAGATCATAATCAAAGAAATTAACTAGATCGACATAAAGAAGAAGTCGCACCTCAACACCACATTATGGATTAATCAACTACTAGGAAATGAATAAGATGATTGATAGGTCCCTATTTAAGGATGAATTCTAGAACCAACCCTTAGCTAAAAGGTCACTTGTTACATACAATTTAGGGTGGGGTCAAAACCTAGAAATGTGAGTCCTAGACATACTTATAAATTACTAATAATCCCAAATTGTGAACACCTTAATTGCAAGAATAGGAACTTAATGAGTCCATTTATGGTTACATGATTTTATCTTTTTTTTCCACATTTCTAATTCACCAAGATTCCTTTCCAACAAACAAAGATTTCTCTATATTGGTTTTATTGAAGGATCATTTTGAATACTTGATATGATAAGCTTCATTCTTAATTCATACCATATTCTAAAAAAAGTTAAAATATTTATATAAGTTTTGTGTCTTGCTATGTTACCTCACCTATTTAACATGTACATTCACATATATCAAGACCATTCTTTTTTTTATGGAATGGATTAGAGCTTAAAGATGAAATTAACTTAATTATTATAGCTCTCCTAGAAGTAGCAACAAGTATTACATTCTAACAATTATACTTTTCAAACAAACTACATAAGTAAAGGAGAATCATATACATACATACATACATACATACATATATTAGGTAAGGAGAGAATTTTAGCATGTTATTCCAAGAAAGCTACAAAACATAACTATGTCCCAAATTTCCACTACAATCTTAAAAGTCTTTACATACTTTATCATATTATGCTACAGGAAGATGCACATAAATCTTATTCATTCTGCCCATTCATAATCAATATTAGTTGCAAAGGTCTAGTGCTTGCTAAATCAACTCTTTAGCAATTTTTTAATTTTTTTCTTTCAATCACCCAACAAACATGTTGGTTTTTTTTTCAAATCAAGTCTTAATATACATAAGTATTATTATTTCTATGCTAATTTTATTTCACTAGATCTCACTCATCTAATTCTAGCTACCCTACCATTTTGTTGAAGTAAAAAGGGTGAGTTATTATTTCCCTACATTTTCTCTCATTTTGTTTTCCTTTCAAACATATCTATGTTATGCCACAATCACATTAATTTTACACTCAATAAAATTTCTAGGTCCACAAAATACTAAGCAAGGAGGATCAACCTTCTTATTGAACTTCCAACTTTTGTAAAAGGAGGGAATGCACATATTTTTTTGAACAAGGACTTATACACCTAAAGATATTAATCACATTGGCAAGACTTGTACACCTAACTAAGGAGGGAGGTAATTGGTTCAATAGATTATTTTATCTTAACTTTATCCTCTATCAAGGTGGTCAAAATGTTAACCACATATTTACAACTTATTTTAAAATAACTCAAATTATAGATCACATGCTCTAAGGTTTCATGAAATTCTTATATAAAAGAGGGTCCTTCTAAACTTGAATTAGAAGTAGTATGACATAATTTTTAAGAGCATCACAACACTTCTATCCACAAGACATAAGTATGATACTAGGGGATTATTTTGAAGTGGCATATAAGGTGTTACAAGGTTTCTACGAAAAGGGATGGGTCTCAAACCCACTTATTATCATTTGTAACTTTAAATATGAGAATGCATATGGTGATAGCCCTTAATATATGCTTAACATTTATACACCCAAAACATATACTAAAACATGCCCAAGTCAAGGTAGAATGACCACAATGCACACCTAGGTAGGTCATCATCTATTTTTCTCACTAGGTATAGATTCATTCAATAGGTGTGACCATAACTATAATGCTAGAAAGTTCTAACCTAAATCCCTTCGACATCTTAATGTCTCAACAAGGAGTTTGATAAAATAGGACACTAACTCTCGTTTTCGAGGTTTGACTAAATCATTAACATGGTTATGTTAGAATAATTTATGGTACATTAGTCCTTACTCCATTAGATATAAATTTTCAAATATATCTTATTATAATGTCCATTATATTAATATTAATAACTTTAGTTATAACTATTGATATTATTCTTAATGTTTCCATTGTTAGTATTTTTAATACTACTCTACAATGTTAATGTCTATACTGCCTCTCATAAAACATTACCCATGGTATTAATTTTTGTACTTATCAATAATATTAATATTCCTCTTAATGCCAAAACATTGATGAAGATTATTGTTAAAATAACCATAATAATATTATTATCCACTTTCAAATTCCATTTTAGTGTCACTAGGGAAAGTAACCTTATTTAGATGGTAGGATATACTCTATTCAACATACTAGAATGATGTGATCATGTGAGTGCCCACACTATACATCAACAACACTTATTCTTGCAAGTGAGTTTACAATATTCTTAGATGGTCAGGATAACCTCGAATACTCTATTTTCAAGGTTGAGGATGGTATATATATGTGGTGAGTTGATGAAGGATTGTGTTGTGAAGTGTGTGTGATGTGAGTTATGATGTGAGGTGTGAAAGTGTGAAATGCGGTATGAGCTTTAATGACTAAGACTATTGCAAGTAGTGAGTAGAAGGTGTCTACATTCTATAGAGAGTGAATTTTTTGGTGAAGCAGTGGTGGAAATTTTTTGTTGCTCTAAGATGGATTTCTCATTGTAACAATCTTCTATATTATTCTTTCTAATTTGGAAATGAGCCATTTGTAGTGAGCCCTTCTTTCTTTTGGGAAGTGAGCCCTCTAGAAGTGAGCCTATTATGCTAGGTATTGCAATTACTTTATATTGTGAGCTAATCCTCACTGTTGTTATTCCCTCCTTGGGTTTTCCATGTAAATCTAGTTTTTCATGTGTTTGGATGTGTTTGCATTACTGTTTCTCATGTTTATGTTATGCTAATACATGATAAGGGTTTAATGGTTGTTAAGGGTTTAAGGATTAATGTAGATCTAAATTTTAATGAGGGTTTGATGTTTTAATGTACAACTAATTCACCCCCCTCTTAGTTGTCTTGTGCATTCAAAAATTGGTATCAGAGAAAGGTTCCTTGGAAGAAAGCTTAACCACTTGAGGTAGGTCTAGGATGGTGCACACGGAGGCTCTTCTATTTGATGGATCTAATTATGCATTTTTGAAGACCAAGATGGAAGGTCTCCTTATTTCTCTAGGGTATGGACACCAGTATAGAAACAACAATATATGATTAAAAAAACTACTAAAAATTGCTTATAAATGACATCATGATCACATGACCATTAATAGTTTATTGTCAGTAATTTATAACACAACCAAATTGATGACTAAACCATTTTTAGTCATTTATTGGTTATCTTGATTGATCAATTCGGTAGTATATTTAGTCATTAATTTGGTAGTATATTTGGTAGTATATTTTGTAGTATATTTAGTCATTGATTGTTGTTAACTGGTGATTTATTTAGTCATGGTAGTCATTTATTTGGTCATTGTAACAATTAATTGTCGTCAATTGGTAGTGTATTTAGTCATTTTTATTCACTAATTTTCATCCATTTCTAATATATTTAGTCATTTATATTAACTGATTTATGTCAATTGGTAGTATATTTAGTCAATTTAAATATTAATTGAAGTCAATTAGTAGTATATTTAGTCATTTTAATTGGCTGATATTTGAGGATTTAAAATTAAAAAATAGAAATATACATCAATCATCAATTGCACACATTAAGATAGCCAATTAAGAAGGAAAAATCACTAAACTTTATTAAAAGATGGGTGTTCTTACAATTTGCACAAGTCTGAAATGTATATCTCTCTTGAAAAATTCTTAGAAATAGAGTATTACAATGTTTATTTTTAGTCACAAGATTAAAAATTTGAGTTACAATGCACAAAAATGACAAGAAAGAAACTTCTCCAAAAAAAAATTCCAATGATGGAAATGCATGCTTGGAGCCCTTCAATGCAAGCACATGCCCCTTTCATCTCTTAAAACTTCTACAATGTGGGAAATATTTCTAAAGAAAGTTGTAATGTGTAGAATCCAAAAAGGAGAGTGTTGATTGTGTCCCATATATGAAGCTTTCTCCTTCAATGCAACCAACAATATCCCTAGAATATTTCCTCCTTTACATGTAGTGTGCCATCTGATATGAGCAATAGGGTGCTACCTTTTCTACCATGAATGAAGTTGTGCCTCAATACAACCAAAAAAATTACTATTAGTCTCAATTCAGAAAGAATAAAAGTGCATTGTATATTGTAAGTTTAGAAATGTAAGTCCAAACATAAAAGAAAGATAAATCAATTAAAAAATTGTAGCCTTGTCAACCAATGTCTTAAACGGAGTATTCAACATAGGCCTGAAATATGCATATTGAACCCTTGATTTCATAATCTTGTTCAAAGTTTAAGAAAGGTGATACACTCATATTATAGAATGAAGTAGACATTATAGAATGAAGGCTATCAACACTAACTAGATTGAAACAACATTATAAACAAAAATTTCCTAGAAACCAAGCCCAAGAATGCCATTAGACTTAGACAACAAAAATGTCAACCTCGATTCATGTGTTGTCTCAGTAAAGACTTGTACCATGAAAGAATCCATTTATACATAAATTAAAAATTAAGTTAATGTGAAAATATCTTTGATATCCAACCAAGAAGCCTTAACATCAAAAAATTACTCACCTGATGTTTCACAACAAGTTTCCCAACTGTGGCATCATCTTTACTTAAGAAATTGGATATTGATCCACTGCCATAATGGATCTGACATGATTCTCCTTCACAAACAAAAAATGATATATATTAATTGTTTAACAACTTCCTTAATATCCTTATGTAAGCAAACTAAACTTAGTGAGGTTGAGGTTTTAAGTAGAGTACCATCTTCTTGGTATGTTCTTGACTTTGATTAATTATATCTTGAATGAAAATAGTAAGCTAGTTGCACTGTAAAATTATTGTTAATCATTGTTACAAAAATAACCACAAAATCCTCTTTAATTAAAATAATCCTTCTAAATATTTCAAGACAAGATATTTCAGTTAATTTCTAAGAGAGCTAATTTCACTATCCAAATAGCCATCAATCTATTTACTATATATAATTTCCTAGAATTCATAATTTGAATGTAATAAAAGTAACCATAATTCATAAAGATTTGACACCAAAACGTATTACAAAATGAATTGTTTGACATAATGCCTCAAAGAGATGTCATCTCATGGAATGAAATGATATGATTGCAGAATGTGTACAAAATGAAATTTTCAAGGAAGCTCTCAAAATATTTGAATTAATGAAGCACTCTAGAACACCGACATTGTAATCTTTGCTTGTGTTCTAGATGCATATAGTCATGCAGGTTTAGTGGATGAAGGCTACACATAATTCACATGTCAGTAACCCTTATTGCATTACATATATAGTTGATCATTAGTTGTGCATGGTTGACCTTCGTGCCCATGTTGGCTATCTTGAGGACACCCTAAACATTATTACTAAGATGCTAGTTAAACCTTTGGTGCCTATGGAACATATATAAATATAGGATGAGTATTCCAGCAACACTATTTTTTTAGTTGGATCCTAAAAATGTTGCGACTTATGTTCTTCTCTAAAACACCTATGTAGAAGCGGGCAGGTGTGGTGAGGTTCAAATAGTAAGGATATTGATGAAAGATAGAGGAATTTAAAAGATACCTACATGTAGTTGGATTGAATGGCATAAAATGGTACATGCTTTTTTGTGTAGGAGATAGATCACATCCACAAACATGGGAGAGTTATGCGAAATTGGAGAAATTGGCTTGGAAAATAAAGGCAACAAGGTATTTCTAGATTCAATACTTTTACTTAATTTTGTGGAATAGAAGAAAAAAGAATCATTTATCTACCACCATAGTGAAAAGCTAGCAATTGCATTTGGTTTGTTAAACATGGTTGTTGGTACAACTATTAGAGTTGTTAAGAACCTTCGAGTATGCTTTGATTTTCACACTCCATCTAAATTCATCTTCAATATTGTTGCAAGAGAAATAATTTTGAGAGATGTGAACCATTTCCATCATTTTAAACAGAGACAGTGTTCTTGTGGAGATTATTAGTGATGCTAAATGAAAAAATCTGAAAAATAGGCTTGTACTATAATAATGTACACTACATCAAATATCCAATAATAACAAAGGGACAACCATTAAAGCATAACAATAGGGATTTTTCTGTCATATGTTGTACTTACAAGTGCCCTGTTAGACATGCATGAAAATGTAGAAGCATAGACAAGGCAAGCGAACTATTTCAAAAAATACCTTGACAAAGAAATGTGATTTCATGGAATGTAATGATTAAAGGATATGTTCAAAATCAGTTTTTCTGAAAAGTTCTTAGAAAATTTTAAGAAAATGCAACCAGTGGGTGTAAACACCAACTCCTCAATCTTTGAAAGTGTCCTTTCTGCCTATGTGTTAATTGGAGATTTGGATGAGGATATGGACATCCATCAAAAGCATATTTGGAAGTGGATTTTTATCAGATATTTTAGTTGCAAATTCCACTTCAGATCACCAAATCCTTCACAAAACCTTCTACTCAACCACTACAACACTGTACGGTTATTGTTGGGCCTTCACGATGATGTAGGGTCAGCACCCCGCATCATCGCAAAGGCCCAACAAAAATTGTGCAATGTTGCAATGGTCTTCTACACAACTCCTTCAATATAGTCACATCCTTTGTGTTCCAAGCATGAAGCAATAAATAGATAATCTTTGATTGAATATCATTCAACTATATTTTTTCAACTCAATATAATATCAAACCAGTCCATTGAAATGTTATAGGTTTCTCCAAAGCATCAAGACAATAATGATACATAACATGGTCTCTTAGCTCAAAGCATTGATATAGTGATGGGACATTATTCCTTGTCTTTGTCTCACACATTTTATCTGCTACATACCATGCATGGAGTTGTTACTTATATTACATAAGATCATGCCCTCGAAATTTCTCTTTTCTCTATTTCATACATTTAAAATCTTCTACTTTTTTTATGGAAATTGTAACAATTGTAAGATAGAGGGAGGTTCTAGAAATTGATTCACTATATAGGGAGGAGTTAGAAACACCTAAAAAAGAGAGGAAAGTGGCATCACATGTGATTTTCTGATTCACCATAAATTCATATCCTTTTTGACCTAAATCTGTAGAATTCATACTAGAAATTGTATTAATAAAGGGTTGAATCTTAGGCAACTAGATTTTTTGAATCCTCATCTAGTAAAGAATGGTTTTGTGCTTATATTTTATATCCACAATTTGTGCGTGATGGATCATCAACATGTCATATACCTTGGCTAGTAACTTTTTGACAAGTTTGTACAAATTCATGGTTCCCTTAAAACAAAATGAAAGCACTTTAAGGGATAAAAGACATCATTCACAAAGTAAGATTGTTTAGAACCTAGACGCATCTGACACAACATGAAATACTAGTGCATATACATGGAGTTCCAAGAAGAACATAATAGAGCTTGTTGTCCAAGTAGAATCACTTAGTAAACAAGGAGTAGAAGAAAAAAGAATCATTTATCTACCACCATAGTGAAAAGTTAGCAATTGCATTTGGTTTGTTAAACATGGCCCCTGGTACAACTATTAGAGTTGTTAAGAACCTTCAAGTATGTTCTGATTTTCATACTGCATCTAAATTCATCTCCAAGATTGTTGCAAGAGAAATTGTTCTGAGAGATGTGAACCATTTCCATAATTTTAAACAAGGAATTTTTTCTTGTGGAGAATATTAGTGATGTTAAATGAAACAATCTAAAAAATAGGCTTGCACTATAATAATGTGCACTACATCAAATACCCAGTAATAATGAAGGGACATCCATCAAAGCATAATAGCAGGTATTTTTTGTCATATGTTGTAGTTACAAGTTCCCTATTAGACATACATGAAAATGTGGAAGCATAGACAAGGCAAGCAAATTGTTTCAAAAAATGCCTCAAAGAAATGTGATAGCATGGAATGCCATGATTAAAGGATATGTTCAAAATGGGCAAGAAAAAGAAGGAAAGCTCAGTTTATGAGGTAAACTTCAACTTTGTTGATGTAGTGCAGGAGTTAGAAATCTTCACACAATAAAAATTAGATGGGTTTCGAACAAACCTTCAATCAAAAATCTTTTGTCTTGTCACCTTTTCACCTTTCCACTAGGCTTCCTAGTAGGTCTGTAGACCTAGTTTTAGGGACTTAACTCTGAAACTTTCCAAACCACCTCACAACAAGATTAGTGATTTAGATGACCATTTAGGAGTTACATAACATATCTTAATTCCACATACAACTCTTTTGGATCAAAACACTCAAATAGGTGTGCCAACATTGTCCTAATTAGCCAATTAGGCCTAATTTACAAAGGAACTAGTCCTCAAATATCTCACCAACTCAAAAACCCTATGGGGAAGCACTCCTCAGGTTCCAAAACCCCTAAATCCACAATCTTCCTCAAGTGTATAGACCTCCAATACCCCAAACCTTAAAAACCCTTATTTCTAGGTTTTTTGTGAGGGTTTATTGAAAAATGAATCCCCAGGGCTTCTCTAACCCTACCACTAACTCAAACCTTCTATTTCAACCTGCACAAGCTCAAAATCTCATTTAACAACATTTTCCAACTATTTTTTATCAAACCCTAGGCTAAAACCTCCATTTTCATATAAAAATCACACAATAACTCATTGGGACAATCCTCCAATCACCATCAAACTTCAAACCTTGCTCACACAAACCAATGAAATACCTAATCCTACAATTTCATGCCCATTCCACCTAGTTACAGTGATTACAGAGGGTGGAATGGGTCCATTCACAAGTTTGATACTTTCAAACCCCTAGAACAAGGTTGACAGAGTAGATATAGAAAATCGAGGATTAAAGACCACAAATCTAGAATGTAAACCCTTCAAACCAAATGCATAGGAGATATAACACATATCCTCAATTAATTCACAAGAGTTTCAAAGTAGGGAACCTCTGTACGGTACTGTAAAAGTGTTGCAAAGTGAGAAAAACACATAAATATGAGGAAAAAAGAGATAAATTGATGGATATCTTCCTTCAAATCTTCAAGAGGATGCACATAATGTGTCTTCCAGCCTTTATAGACCCTTTACAACCAAATGCAACCAAAAAACCCACCAAAACTAGCTTTTGAATACTTATGACAGTTGGTATTCCTTACATTGTCCAATTTTGCACTTTTTTTGACAACTTTGCAATTTTTGAAGACATTTATATCTTTCACACAAATTGACAATTTTAACCCAATAACCCTCTCAAAGACCTAATTACATGAGAAATGGTCTATATGACCTTATTTTTTCCAAAAATGACAAAAAACCCCTACAACCTAACACATGACCTTATGGACGAAAATTGTGCAACTCGATGCACCTGCACTATTTGCAAGGGGAAAAAGTTGTAGGTATGCAACTTTTCAATTCTTTTTTACATGGATTTTCCCTTTTTGAGAGAGTTTCTCTTCTTCTATGCACGATTTTGGGTTTCTTTCAAATGTATCTATGAATGCAGTGTTAAGAGAAGATCTTTGTTAAACCTTATGTCTTTTAGCTCATGCATGGATTTTCATAGCTTAAAACTGCTTCATTTCATGTGTTTACCATTGTTTCGATGCCTTTCAAGACTAAGGGATAGTTTAATGGCTTGAGAGGGTTTCAAAGGTTTTAAATGGCATAGTGAGAGCCATTAAAGAATGGTTGCATATAAAGGATCTTTAAATGCTTGGTGACAGTGTTTTATCACTGTATTTTGAAGCTACATATGTATATAAGGAATAGCAGTCATATTATATGAATATTTATCTTTAGATCAAACCCTAAGGTTTTATAATAATCAAATTTTAAGAGTTTTAGGGATGAAGCAAGAGGAGTGACTTGGTTGATTTTAATAGGAATGATTCATTAGCAAGAAGTTCAAAGCTTGGGTGACTCCTCTCAACCATCAAGAAGGGAGTCCAACCTTAGATTGTTGACTTATTCCTCTCATCAGGGTATGTGTAGGATCATGATGGGCCAAAAAGTGGCGATATGATGGGTATGTGGTTGACAACTTTTTGTTTACCCAAAATTGATGAAACGAAAAGGGTTTTTAAAGGAGATTCTCAGCTTTCCACCAATATAAATTATGATTTACTTTGAATTTAATAAATAATTATTATTTATTTTCTATTTGAATTATGACTAAAGTCATGATTGATAGGTTGATTGAAAAACATCTATAGCTTTCAAATGGTATCACATTTTTCGAATCTAAAACATGTGTCACATTCTATGCTTTGCATACTATAGGATTACAAAAATAAAATTTAATTTTATGAAGTTTGACCAAGTTAAGGTGGTCAGACATACAAGTTTTTATATTTTTTAAAATTTGTAATAAAAAATTCATAATTAATTATTTACTTGGAAAAAAATTACTAAAAAATATGCATCACATCTGTACATGAGTCATCTACTTATATCTGTTAGAAACCAAGATCAAATTTGCAAACCAGAATAGACCTTCCACAGAAGAGAAAATCAGAAAAAATAGAGAGGTTGCAAAAGAATGTGCAACATAATATTATTCGAGAATTCTTAATTACATGATAATGATTTTCTTTATAAAATCAAAGATGCATAACCCTAATCTTATCTTGAGCAACAAGATAGCTCAAAAGATAAAGATAAGAACCTAAAACTTAGGAATTAAATATGCCTAAGTAAACTTATGCAAATGTGTAATTATTAATTAATTACACCAACACCCCCCCATAAGTGCAACTTAGGGAGACTAACAAAGCATGCACCTAAAACTAAGATGAATGCAAGAAAGCATGAATGGGTCCCGACAACAAGGCCTAATTAGGTACCCAAGTATAAATGCAATATGAGGTAGAGAAGGGAAACCCAGTGGGACAAAACCCCCCTACAATGAGATGATTGCTGCAAAGAAGCACTGGAAGAACACTATGGAGTAACACTGGAACCGCAATCCGACAAGCAAGGAAAGATACTTTTGTCTACAACTGAAACCAAAACCGGAATCATGATAATGTGATAGCAAACCCAATGCCATGGAACACTGGAAAACTCACAAACTAGAACAACCCTGGAATATGTGAAGCAATAGTAGATGAAATGATGACAGAATTTGGAAGTTGTGTATCTCGATGCCGATGCCAAACTGTGACTGAAACTCTTCCATGGGAAGGAGTACCCAAAAAGACTCTGGAACATTAACCATAAAAACATGGCCCTCAAATTGAGAAGGATCTGAACCAATGCGGATCAAGAAACTTAATCTCTCAACTAAAGTGTGAACCGATGAATTTGATATGTGTCAAGCTATAGAAAAAATGTGGCCAAAAGAAACTAGGAAACCAAATAACCCATACGAGCTGCCAACAAATCAAAATGGATATGGAGATCAAAGTGCATGCACACTCTAATCAGATTATTATGCAAGAAACCCCTCTGAATGGAACTTTATCATAGTTCATTTATTACAATAACCCAACGATTGTAAAATGAGAGAATCCTAAATGTGCATAAACAAAAAATAACATGATGTGGTATTGAAATGAGGTACAAATATTCAAGTTTCACTTTTCCAACTGCCAAAACATCCAAGTAGTCTCCAAAACACCCATCGGGACAAATATGGAGTAATGATAAACTTGGGATAGATATAGAAAAAATTGCATGGACAACAAGATAGAGCTCCTCATACCTTTCCAACGCCTCAAAGAAGACGAAAAATGAAGATCATGGAAAAAAGTTATGAGCTCGGAAGTCCAAAATAAACATCTGACTTCAAACATAAATAAATGAAGATAGACAGAAAAATACTGGAAAATAAATAGTATCACTGGAAAGTGCTCGGAAACAGCTTTCCGACGATATCTTGTTTTCCCAATTTCGATACCGTATGCCCAAGTTATGACCAAAAGAAAAAAATTGCTCCTTTAGGAAAAATCAGGGCTAGGAGGGGCAAAGAGGGTCATACGGCCGGGTGACGTCATGTTGATGTCAGCACTTCACGGCAAAAAAATTGACGGCCATCTGGCCGTCGCAGCAAAAAATCTCCCCACTACAAAAAAAATTGACGGCCGTCCGAGGAATGTGTTGTTGAAAGGGAATATTCCCTGACTGCGGTTAAGGCTGGAATATTCGGTGGAATCTCGAAAGATTCCCCTCGGTATGCACGCCGCCGGATTGCATGTGGGGTGCCGGGATTTTGAAGAAGCGGAATATTCCGCCAGTGATGTTGCTACCGCTAGATTGGTTGAAGGCTGCCAGAGTATGGGGAGCCGCCGGCAGAGGGTGGGCCATTGGTCGGTTTGGGCCTGCCGCCAGGGTACGGCCCTATACCCTATGCGCAGGCCTTTAAAAGTCAGAAACTTTTCAAAAATTTACATGTTTTTTATTTGTTTTATATTTATTTTTTAAAAACAAAAACTAATAATAATTTTTTTTTTACATGCAGGAAAAAATATTAAAAAAACTTGAGTTTTTTTTTTAGAATTGTGCACAAGGGCCGTACACAAACCGTACGACCTCTGAAACAAAAAAAAATTCCTCAGAAGCTCCTGACACCGAAATAGGGTGTGTAATATGTCATTTTTCGTCTCTCAGACGCTCTGGATCTGATGGTGAGGTCTGATCTGCCTGAAAATGCACCAGAAGCTTTGCAACTCCCAGATCTGACAAATCTTCAAACCCTTATAACTCTGACATAAAATGTCAGATTCAAGAAAAAAAAAGTTGATCTTGACTTTTTCGATAGCCCTGAACTCGAATATGAGCTCAGATTTCCTCCAACGTGCACCAAAAGTAACCATGCAAGAGCACCCAAATAGAGAGACAAACTCAAGGTATGAAACCCTCGAGGAATCCCGAACGAACTTTGCAAAGATTTCCTCAAAAATCTGATAAGGGGTTGCAAATCAAGCCTCTGATACCATGTTAGAAACCAAGATTAGATTTGCAAATCAGAATAGACCTTCCACATAAGAGAAAATCAGAAAAAACAGAGAGGTTACAAAAGAATGTGCAACATAATATTATTCGAGAATTCTTAATTACATGATAATGATTTGCTTTATAAAAGCAAAGATGCATAACCCTAATCTTATCTTGAGCAACAAGATAGCTCAAAAGATAAAGATAAGAACCTAAAACTTAGGAATTAAATATGCCTAAGTGAACTTATGCAAATGTGTAATTAATAATTAATTACACCAACAATATCTAAAATATTATAAAAAAATATTATAATTTCATTGTGGTTAGGGTGGTCAGATAGACACCTACTTCTTATTTTTCCCTGAAATTTAAGTACTACTACATTGAAATTTTAAATTTTCACCAAATAGTTTTTTTTTTAATAAACCTAGTAGTTTAGAAACTATATTCAATTTGCTACTATTATTTTTGAAATGATATAGATAACTTATTCAAATTTTTAAGTTAAGTTGCCTAACTTTGATTTTTCTTAATTTTTTGCCACTTAAGGGCCTATTTTTTCCATGATGATCCTGCACATACCCATCATATCAAGCATGTGTGATGAGGCAGCAATGAAGACCAAACCCTTATGAGCTTCTTGTACATGTAGATCATGCTAGAATAGGATTTTATTGAATGTAAGTAGGTATAAAAGGATGATCATTTCCATCTGGAGGTAGTGATAAGAATAATTGTGATAATAGTTTCACCCCTTTACTATGCTTTTATGGTATATCAAACCTATGCAAGGGTCTAAGTGATTGCTTTCCACTAGTTTTTCAGTCTATGCAAATATGTGGTAGGTTAAGATAGTAGTGAGATCAAAGCAGCACCCTTGAGGAGGGTAGTGATTCCATATCAAGTAATGGATTGTGTATGTCAAAGAAAAAAAGTGCATTAGACAACAAGGTTGTTATAACCATGTGCTAATCTACCTTGCATTGGTGAATGTAATAGCATATTCCATATAGTTTCATGTCTCACTATTTTTTCAAAAGCATTTGTAGCACCCCTTCGGTTTGCTAGGTTGTTAGACCGTGTTTATCTTGACAGACTCAGATATTTGTTATTGCTTTATGATTGTTGACTTTAGAGTGATGTGGATGTTATACTGTGATGAGATGATGCACTATATGGATGTTATGTTTTATGTTATGCTTTTGATTAGCATAGTTATTAATATTGATATATGCTTATCTAATGATTAATGATGCTTTACTTTCATCAATCTTGATGTGACTGTATTAGTGAAGGGGATGAGATTACATCACTCACATGCGAGCGCCCTGTGATTCTGTGATTTTTCTTCATGGTGTGACTGTTATGTTTTATCCATGTACGACATTCGTTTTGATTACAGGATTGCAAGTACAGGACATCGTCTCCACTTGGCTTCATAGGTTTGAGCATGTCCATATCCCAACGGTTTTGTTGATTGGGAGATAGTAGCGGGGTTCCCTTGTCAAACCACAACCCTCTCATAGTGTGTCGTCAGTTTGTGTCTGGTATGTTGTTGAGTCATGTCGTCTTTGATGTTTTGATAATTTATTATCGGTGGGAATTATATGTGAAAATTAATGTTTAAGTGGATTGTAAATGATTATTTATGTATTTTAGATTAAAATGGTTAAAAGATTTAATTTAATTTAATTAATTAAATTTAATTTATGTGGTAAAGTAATTTAATTCTAGTGGTTAAATTTATTATATTAAGTAAATAAATTAATTAACTAAATTTATTTTGTTGGGTAAATACATTATTCAATTAAATTTATTAAGCTAATAGTTTAATTGTATTTTTAAAGTGCATAGAATTAAATGATTTAAATTTATTGGAAATGAAATTTTGTTTTAAATTATTTAAAAAAATATATATCTTGAAAATGCATAAGGGGAAAATAACTATGGTGGTTGAGGGGATATTTTGGAAAATTTGACTAAAGTTGAGGAAAATTAATTGGAGATATTTTTATTTATTTTTTTGGAAAATTTGTTGTTAAATGAAGAAAAATTTGGCTTTGTAAACATACATTTTTGCTCTAGAAGTGGGGATTTTGAAAGAGGATCTGGAATTTTGGATTTGGCAAGGAAGCACAACATCAAAACGTATTTCTTCAGACTTCAGAACACATGTTCTTTCTTGCTTTATTGTTTAGAAGTTTTGGATTTTAAATTTTGAAAGCTTGCTGTGAATTTTTTTGAAAATCTTGTCTGTAAACAAAATTGAAAACCTTTGTTCCAAAGTATGGAAAAATCTAGATCCCTATAGGGAAGCAAATTATTACAATAGAAAAATTGGGAGAGGAAACAAAAGGAAAACATATAAATTTTTGTGTTTGGATTTAAGTTTATTTTTCCAATACAATTTAGAAATTGAAATTGAAAATTTTTGTTTGAAAATTCTTTTGCTATAGTTATTTCTGTAGAAAATTTGTCCAATTTGATTGTAAAATGGAAATATATATACATATATGCATATATTATTTATGTATATAATTTTGGTAGCATTCTGGAAAATTTCCTATAAAATTTTTGATTTGGGGAAAACCCCTGTAGTCATCGTACGACAAATTTTATTCTGTAGGAGAATTTTTGTTTTAAAAAAAAAAAAAAAAATTGGCTGGGGGGTGCTACCCCCACAACCACCCCCATCGGGAGGCCGCTGTGGAGGCAGCGCCGCTACCTTCATAGGCAGCTGCGTTTCCCACCACAGCCACCCCCACAGGGGGACGCTGTGTGGCAACTGCCCACAATAGCCCCAGCAGGGTGGACTGTGTCCCCTACTTGGGCGTGGAGATTACTTTTTAAAAATGTTTTTTTTTTATAATATAAATTATATTATATATAATATATTATATATATATATTTATATTTATATGTTTTTTTTAAAAAAATTATAAATATATATATTATATATATATGCATATTTTATTTGCATATTTAATTAGTAGACAATTGGATTCGATTTAAAGGATTTTGAATTTAAATTGAATTTATAAATATATATATATAAATAATATTTATATGTTTAAATATATATTTATATTTAAATATAATTATTTTAAGATTATTTTATTATAATTGATGCAAATATTGATTTTATAATAAAATGATTTTTTTTAAAGAAAATTGATTTTGATCATTATATGTAACTGAGGAAAAGGGAATTAAACTATTAGTTTTAAAATTCCTTAATTTTGCAAATGTAAATTTATTTACCTTGAGTATTTGCAAACGATGTATTATTGAATTATTTGGATTTAGGAAATCCCAAAGTTAGATTAATATGTTGCCTGTAATTGTTCTTTTAATGTTGTGTTTTCTCTTATTCTCATTGTGGGCAAATTGAGTTATTTGTTTATGCAAGACTTCCAGATATGTTTGCTTGAGTTGGGGATTGTAACTTATGTCAGTTTAGCTTCGAAATAACTTGGGTAGGGCACGTGGTATTTTATCAAGTATGGTCACCTGGTTCTATGAACAGGTTGTGTTGTATATTGTTATTAAGTTGGTATTTGTAATTGGTTATGTGCATTTGGTTTACCCAATGTTAGTGGAATTGATTCCTTAGGTTGTCAGTAGGAGAGTGGCTCTTTGTGGGGGTCCGACACACAAAGGGGCGCCAAGGTAACTCACTTAGGGTTTAATCAATTGATAACTTAAAAAGGAATTAATGAAAAACTTTCAAACTAATTAAGATAATGAATGCCTCTCTCATGACTCATGCGCTTGTTAAGGCTTGAGATGAGATGAGAAGCATAGTTTGTATGGGAGTCCGGTAGCCAGTAGAGGCAAGCCAGGGTAACCTAGGATGGGGGTCCGGTAGCCTAGGAAGGTTGAGCCAGGGTAATTCATAACAAATTATGTGTGACACTCTTTCTATAACAACCGCCAGTCAATTTATTGTACTGTGTAGTTGGTCATTGTTATCTGGAAGCATTGTAACCATTTTGTTAGTATTGTACTTGTGTGGTTTAATATTGTTTTTTCCTATGTCTAGAGGTTGTAAGTTTTCCTAGGAAGCTCTTTTACTATCTCCTAGCACAGGGGTTGGTCCTTCAGGTACCACATGGTTGGGTGGAACATGCACCTTACACCGTTGGGTCCCGAGTGATCCCACAATAGTGGTTTACAATTTTTGGCCAAACTGGACACTAAAATAAATTTTTTAAACTAAATCTTCACTTTCAAGCACCTATAGCGGCTAAACCGTGAAGAATTTGAAGATGATGCAAGAGTTTTGTGACATTTTGTCTATAGATTCTAAATATATTTTTTCAAAATTTTTGGAATTAGATTGCACTTCTTTTTCCATCTCCCTCAAAAACTAGTTTTTTTCATAAAACAACATTTTTAAAAAGTGACGCTCACCATATAATGCATAACTTTTTTTCCATGAAGGATAAAATTCTAATTATTTCGAATTTAGATTCATAACTCTAATATCTAGTGCTTCCACTTGGTTAAATAGTTTTTTTATTGAATATTTTTCTTTAATCAAGTTTCAAATTCAAACCAATTATAATTCAAACATAGCCGACCATTATAATAATTTTTTTATGTATTGAAATTCAATTTTTTTTTCTTTGTTGGATCAAGGAATTCAATATCTGGTGTGCTAATTTTTATTTTATTTTTTTTTGATAATCTGCTATTTTCCACATGTGTAGAACAAAAAGCTTGATTTTTGGTGAAAAACCTACATTCACGAAAAATAAAAAATAATTATAATAATAAAATTAAATTTATTTAAAATTATACTTTTTGGGAAGCTTATAATAAGGAGTACATACTTACAAAAAATAAATTTTAAATGAACTCATTTGATCCCCCAAAAGGTAAATCAAAAGTGGTTTTTAATTAGCATTTTGATAGGTGTAAAGGAGACTCCATTATAGGTATGGTTTAAAACTAGTGGGGTTCTATCCAAGGGGGTTTGATTTAAGGTAGTTTGATCAAACCATATTCAATTGGAATTGTTTAAATGGAACCTTTTAAGGCTTAAATCATTATATTTTCTTAAAATATGTGATTTCAGCAAAAATTAGTTCCTCCCAGAAATTGTAAACCAGCTTTGTGGGATCACCCTCCCCAGTTCTTGTTTGTGATGACGAGTACTTCATGATTGGAAAGCTCGTGTGTACCAGTGAATTTGTAATTCTATCATGTTCTCACTTGTATCTGTTGAATACCTTGTAATTTGTAATTGTATCGCTCCTCAATTGTATTTGAGGAGAATCTTTGTAATTTGTAATTGTAACATTTTTGTATAAACTATCTCATTTGGAAATAAGAGTTGTAATTGTAATATTGAATGGATGCAATGTATGAATGGATCATTATTGTACTTTATATTTTATGTGATGTAATTTAATGTTAATAGATGTATGATCTTTAATTCATGAGTAATAATCTTATGTTTAGTAACTTTTGTTAGTAATGGGTAAATTATAAGTAAGCATTGTCACATACCTTAGAGTATGTATGTGTAAGTGTAGTTTACTTTACTTGTTTAGCTACACCTAAAAAAAAGAAGAATTTGTTTTCTTCCATTTGTGTGTGGCATTCTCTAGGGTTTTGTGGCAGGCATTACACATGGTATCAGAGCCCAAGTTTAAACATTGGCTGCTCTGGGATAATGTTGAACCCATTAAGTTGTTAGTTGTGTAGGATTTAATTTTGAGTACCTTGTCTTATGTCATGGTGTGTATCTGTGCAGGATCATGCCACCTAGGAGAGGTCGAGGTAGAGGTCATGGTCGTGGCCATGTAGGCAGTCGCGGAAGTAGTCAACATGATTCTACTCCCCATGTTCCTAATGATCTAAATCAGGAACTTCAAGCTTCTCAGAATGCTCCGGGAGGCAGTGAACAGAATCAGGATCCACCAAGGATCGAGGGCACTCAGTTGCATCAATTGTTAGAGGAGACTCTTGCTCGTCTTGGGCCAGGATAGGATGGAGATCGAGTTAATGTTGGTGAGAGAGTGGTACCAGCACAGCCGGAGGCAGATATAGCTGCTCATATGAGAGATTTACTCAAAGTTCGTCTTCCTATATTTGATGGTTTAGGTAGTGGATTAGCGGCTGAGACATGGTTGATTGATCTAGATTGGTGTTTTTCTATGCACCCTTATGGTAGCAACACCAAGGCTAGATGTGTGATCATGCACTTGAGGGATTTTGCATCTACTTGTTGGAGGTTGGAGGAGCAGAAGCTCCATATAGATATTAGTACTATATCTTGGGATTTGTTTTTAGAGAGGTTCAGAGTCATATTTCTATCTGATCATTAGCGTCAACATCAAGGAGATGAGTTTCATGCCTTGTAATAGATGGATATGTCAGTGGAATAGTATGAGCATCATTTTTACGAGCTCAAGTAGTTTGCGGGCATCAGAGATGATGAGGGTATGCTTGTACAACATTTCATTAGGGGCTTAAATGCCTAGATCAGTAGTGGAGTTCAGGTATTCGAATCAAAGACCATGGAGGTAGTTGTGGATAAGGCTTGTATTTTTGACGATAATTTAGCTATGGTCTTAGGTGGACAGACGGGAGTTCAGTTTGGCAGTGCACCTTCCATTGGTGTTGGATCTCAGGGGGGTTGATCTTGGGCTATGAGCTTTCCCAAGGGGCATCAGGCAACCGCTAAGGGTGAGCAGCAACAACCTTCGTAATCAAGGCAACATAATTCTCAATCCCAACATGGTAGTGGTTGGAATCAGAAGAAGAGAGATCAGACTTGGATGTGAGCTCATCGTGATCGTTACAATCAACCTGCACAGAGTTCTTAGTCAGCGTTTAGTGGAGGTGGTTTTCCATGACCTAGTGTATCTCCAGGTGTTTGGGGATTCAGTTGAGGGACAAGATGTTTCACTTGTGGTCAATAGGGCCACTTTGCTCTACAGTGTCCTCAGCAGGGCACTTTTGGTTTTAGTCAGAGGTCAGCGGCTTCAAAGCCAACAATAGGAGATGCAGGCAGATCACATAGGGTACTTACTGTGGTGGATAACTATCAGGCAGAGCATCTGGGTGTAGTTCGTCCTTCAGCATCAATAGTTGATCCTTAGTGATTGATATAATGAGTAGGATCTAAGGGAGCTTTATCCCTATTTGTCTGCAGGCTTCCAGGAGTAAGCCTAATCCTAGGGGGGAGAATGTAGCACCCCTCCAGTTTGCTAGGTTGTTAGACAGTGTGTTTATTTTGACAGACTCAGATATTTATTATCGTTTTATGATCACTGACTTTAGAGTGATGTGGATGTTATACTGTGATGAGATGATGCACTATATGGATGTTATATGTTATGCTTTTGATTAACATAGTTGTTACTGTTGATATATGTTTATCTGATGATAAATGATGCTTTACTTTTGTCAGTCTTGATGTGATTGTATTGGTGAAGGGGACGGGATTACATCACTCGCATGCAAGCGCCCTGTGATTCTGTGATTTCTCTTTATGGTGTGACTGTTATGTTTTATCCATGTATAACATTCGTTTTGATTACAGGATTGAAGGTACATGACATCGTCTCCACCTGGCTTCACAGGTTTGAGTGTGTCCATATCCCAACGGTTTTGTTGATTGGGAGATAGTAACGGGGTTCCCTTGTTAAACCACAACCCTATCATAGTGTGTCGTTAGTTTGTGTCTGGTATGTTGTTGAGTCATGTTGTCTTTGATGTTTTGATAATTTATTATTGGTGGGAATTATATGTGAAAATTAATGTTTAAGTGGATTGTAAATGATTATTTATGTATTTTAGATTAAAATGGTTAAAAGATTTAATTTAATTTAATTAATTAAATTTAATTTATGTGGTAAAGTAATTTAATTCTAGCGGTTAAATTTATTATATTAAGTAAATAGATTAATTAACTAAATTTATTTTGTTGGGTAAATAAATTATTCAATTAAATTTATTAAGCTAATAGTTTAATTGTATTTTTAAAGTGAATAGAATTAAATGATTTAAATTTATTGGAAATGAAATTTTGTTTTAAATTATTTAAAAAGAAAAATATCCTGAAAATGCATAAGGGGGAAATAACTATGGTGGTTGAGGGGATATTTTGGAAAATTTGACTAAAGTTGAGGAAAATTAATTGGAGATATTTTTATTTATTTTTTTGGAAAATTTGTTGTTAAATGAAGAAAAATTTGGCTTTGTAAATATACATTTTTGGTCTAGAAGTGGGGATTTTGAAAGAGGATTTAGAATTTTGGATTTGGCAAGGAAGCACAACATCAAATTGTATTTCTTCAAACTTCAGAGCATAGGTTCTTTCTTGCTTTATTGTTTAGAAGTTTTGGATTTTAAATTTTGAAAGCTTGCTGTGAATTTTTTTGAAAATCTTGTCTATAAACAAAATTGAAAACCTCTGTTCAAAAGTATGGAAAAATCTAGATCCCTATAGGGAAGCAAATTCTTACAATAGAAAAATTGGGAGAGGAAACAAGAGGAAAACATATAAATTTATGTGTTTGGATTTAAGTTTATTTTTCGAATACAATTTAGAAATTGAAATTGAAAATTTTTGTTTGAAAATTCTTTTGCTGTAGTTATTTCTGTAGAAAATTTTCCCAATTTGACTGTAAAATGTATATATATATAATTTCCGTGGCATTCTGGAAAATTTTCTGTAAAAATTTTGAGTTGGGGAAAACCCATGTAGTCGTCGTACGACGAATTTTATATTGTAGGAGAATTTTTGTTAAAAAAAATATATAATGTTTTTTGGCTAGGGGCGCTACCCCCACAGCCGCCCCCATAGGGGGAGGCTGTGTGGCAACTGCCCATAGCAGCCCCAGCTGGGTGGACTACGTCCCCTGCCTAGGCGTGCAGATTACTTTTTTAAAATGTTTTCTTTTATAATATAAATTATATTTATGTATATATATTATATATATTATATATATATATATATTATTAATAATATATAAATATATATTATATATATATTTATATTTATATGTTTTTTTTTGTTTTTTTTATAAATATAAATATATATATTATATATATTTTATTTGCATATTTAATTAGTAGATAATTGGATTTGATTTAAAGGATTTTGAATTTAAATTGAATTTATAAATATATATTTAAATAATATTTATATGTTTAAATATATATTTATATTTAAATATAATTATTTTAAGATTATTTTATTATAATTGATGCAAATATTGATTTTATAATAAAATGATTTTTTTTAAAAGAAATTTGATTTTGATCATTATGTGTAACTGAGGAAAAGGGAATTAAACTATTAGTTTTAAAATTCCTTAATTTTGCAAATGTAATTTTATTTACCTTGAGTATTTACAAATGATGTATTATTGAATTATTTGGATTTAGGAAATCCTAAAGTTAGATTAATATGTTGCCTGTAATTGTTCTTTTAATGTTGTGTTTTTTCTTATTCTCGTTGTGGGAAAATTGAGTTATTTGTTTATGCAAGACTTCCAGATATGTTTCCTTGAATTGGGTATTGTAACTTATGTCGGTTTAGCTTTGAAATAACTTGGGTAGGGCATGTGGTGTTTTATCAAGTATGGTCACCTGGTTCTATGAACAGGTTGTGTTGTACATTGTTATTAAGTTGGTATTTGTAATTGGTTATGTGCACCTGGTTTACCCAATGTTAGTTGAATTGATTCCTTAGGTTGTCAGTAGGAGAGTGGCTCTTTGCAGGGGTTCAACACATAAAGGCGCGCCAAGGTAACTCACTTAGGGTTTAATCAAGTGATAACTTAAAAAGGAATTAATGAAAAACTTTCAAACTAATTAATATAATGAATGCCTCTATCATGACTCATGCGTTTGTTAAGGGTTGAGATGAGATGAGAAGCATAGTTTGTATGGGGGTCCGGCATCCGGTAGAGGCAAGCCAGGGTAACCCAAGATGGGGGTCCGGTAGCCTAGGAAGGTTGAGCTAGGGTAACTCATAAAAAAATATGTGTGACACTCTTTCTATGACAACCATCAGTCAGTTTATTGTACTGTGTAGTTGATCATTGTTATCTGGAAGCATTGTAACCATTTTGTTAGTATTGTACTTGTGTAGTTTAATATTGTGTTTGCCTATGTCTAGAGGTTGTAGGTTTTTCCTAGGAAGCTCTTTTACTATCTCCTAGCATAGGGGTTGGTCCTTCGGGTACCACATGGTTGGGTGGAACGTGCACCTTACACCGTTGGGTCCCCAGTTCTTGTTTGTGATGACGAGTACTTCATGATTGGAAAGCTCGTGTGTACCAATGAATTTGTAATTCTATCATGTTCTCACTTGTATCTGTTGGATACCTTGTAATTTGTAATTGTATCACTCCTCAATTGTATTTGAGGAGAATCTTTGTAATTTGTAATTGTAACATTTTTGTATAAACTATCTCATTTGGAAATGAGAGTTGTAATTGTAATATTGAATGGATGCAATGTATGAATGGATCATTATTGTACTTTATATTTTATGTGATGTAATTTAATGTTAATAGATGTATGATCTTTAATTCATGAGTAATAATCTTATGTTATGTTTAGTAACTTTTGTTAGTAATGGGTATTGTAAGTAAGCGTCATCACGTACCTTAGAGAATGTATGTGTAAGTGTAGTTTACTTTACTTGTTTAATTACACTTTTAAAAAAAAAATTGTTCGCTTCCATTTGTGTGTGGCATTCTCTAGGGTTTTGTGGTGGGTATTATAGCATGTGATATTCTTCAAGGAGATGGTGATTTTCACTTTATATTCCTTGTTAATGTACAATCCAGCATAAAGAAATGCACAATATTGTTCCTTGAAAGGGACATTTTCATATTTCAAAGGGACTCTTAGTTTGGTAGTGCCTTGAATTTTTCAAAATCATGTTGCATAATGGAGGGAAATTTATCCTTTAAAAAAATTATTTTTTTCCTTGACTAAGTTGACTTGCTCTTAAGGGTTTTAGTTATTTAGTTGTACATAGCTTGAGGAGGCTATAATAGTGACCATGGCATTTATAGAACAACACGAAATCCTTCGAGGTCATGAAAATGGTTAGAAAAATTATAAGGTTCATTAGTTCTCTTCAATATAGGATCATACACATGGAAGATAAAGAAAAAATGATAGGTATATTTGTTCTTTTGAACTCTACCGTTTTCATAAAATGATTCTCATAGTTTTTAGTTAAAATTCATTTTGGGTATGTTTTTCTATGATAGATGCATTGATTATAAGTTTGTATGAGATCTACATTGCAAGAAGCCACAAAGATACTTTGTGGAAATTATTTTGAATATTCTCTCAAAGGAAACAAAGAAAATCGAAGAACAAACCTCAAACTATGATGTTAAGGGCTTATGCATTCAAAACCCTTTTTTCTCAAGGAAAATAAATATGCATGCTAGATCACAACTTTTGCTTTCACTTATGCAAGATGGAAAACATTTTGGTCAGGATCTTCTTTCTCATGAAATACCAGCAAAGTTTGGCTCTAGCTATTGAAACGTGCTCATAAGAAAGGAATCGCCCTCTATTGTTATCATCATCATCCAAACACAAAGTGAAGAAGAAATGGGGGGCCTAAATACAATGGCAATGGGATACTTGAAAATGGCCTTTGAGAAGATATTAAAGAAATAATAATTAGAATATTTTTCTAGCTCTTGAAAAGAGGATTACTACTGTTGTGCCCAAAACACTCTCCACTAAGGCTACAAAATAGGAAAACTTCAAATGTTAAAACCAAGGGTCTTGACTTTGTAATAAACACTACAAATATTTCTTCTTCAAATAATAAGAGAAAAGTATTCACCTAGACCATTAAGTTACTTCTCATCACCTCCACAGTCTGGTGATTAATTTACTTTTAAGCATCCTATTATCTTGAATGTTTAATCACCTAACCGATTTCCAAGAATCTCCTCTTTCTTGATCATCATTCATAGTCAAGGAGTTGTCTTAAGAATCCATTGAGGATTTGCAGAGAAGCAGTCACGGGACCTCCTATAAAGCCACTATAGATAATAGAAGCAGTTATGGGACATGATTTGAGGGTGAAGTGGTTGAGGGAGGTCTTTTCTAAGCATAAGAAAGGAGTTTACAATAGAAGCAAATGTTGGCACTTTCCAATCAAAGAAAATTTCTATATCATCTCAAGAGAAGCTTCCACAAACCTGTGCTTAGTGTGCAAGTCTTACCAACAAGAAACTAAGAAGGATAGTTGGTAATCAAGGTATCTTATATCGACCTTACATGCTCACCATAGTGGCTTTTACAGTGGTATGTGTGTGTGTGTGTGTGTATTTTCTTTTTTTCAAAGGCCCCCTACATATTGGTTTAAATGCACCATTCAAGTGGGAAAATATTGGTTTTGGCTATATGTAATATACCAAAACTATAGATGTCTTCTTTCAAAAGGTAAATGATGCATGGAATTTAACACAGTTGTATTTTTGGAGGTTCAAAGCAAAGGGAGGATCCCAATGAAGGACATGTCTTTTGGATTTCCATGACCTCAAAGTTTTGTAGTTAAAGTGTCTTCATCAATAGAATGGATTGGTAAACCAAGACCATGCATTGTTTGCTACAACTATCCTTGAAAATATAATGTATAAAAAAAAAAGACATGCCAAGAGTTGAAGATAGTTTTTTTCAGAGCAATATTTTTTGAGTTCAACAGAGGATTTTTTTTCCTCAAAATATTGAGTTAAAATGGCCTTGATGGCTAAAGATAACTTTTGAGAAATAAAATTTAATCTATTAAGGATTCGACATTTCATGTTTCTTGCAATGGAAGGTACTTTGGAATCTTGATTTCATCTAGAAGAGAAATGTCAATATTTCATTGTAATTTTCCTACACTTCTTTGTAACATATGGAGGTATGTATGGAAAGAAGTAGTATTTGGTGATCAATTGTGGTATTTGTTTGGATTTTTCTACATAGATTAGAGGTGGTCACCTTTATTCACATATGCTAGTAGTTTCAAGCATGTGTTGGACTACCTAGGGGATTTTTAGATGAATAGAAAGAAAGAGAAGAAAAGGCTTTTGATTTTCTCTATACTTTCATTATATATTCAAGAAAGCTAGTATATTGCTAAATATGTGTGATTATTAGCTTGGTAGTGAATAAAAATAATCAAAGAAATGTCTAGGTTGAAAATATCTATAACTGTTAGCCTAGGTTTTGACTAATCTGTCAAAGTATTATTTCTTTTAAAAGTGAATATAATAGTGTTAAGTATAAAGGGAAGATATTTAGAAGAATATTAGACAATCAAAGAACAATGGAAATACATAACAAGGAGCTCTGGAAAATACAAGGTTGTTAGAGGATATTTAATGATGAAGGGATATTGATAGAGTTCAAGAATCAAAATTGTAGTGAAAAATCAAAGGGGTAGATACTCACCATGAAAGGCAAGAAAAAAGAATAGTGGATGACTAGAAAATAACGATGAAAGACAACCAAAGAAGATAATTAAAAGGGACTCGATACTGTCTTTTCTAGGTCCTAAAGGTGTGATAATGCTAAGAGGATCTAGGCTTTCCCTATATTAGTCAATACGTTTTACTAATTCTAGATATTTTTTACAAAACTTAGAAAACCCAAACTCATGCAAACCCTTCCAAAAGCTCAACAATGGTTAAAACTCAGGTAGCACCATGCATAACTGATATTTATGAAGCAGTAATGCAAGTCTATCTCTGTGCACCATGCCATACTCTCTCTCTTTTAAATTACAACATGTATCTTCATCTCAAAAAAAAATTGTTGATTGCATGCCAGGCATCATGAAAGTTTCTCCAAAGCCCTACAACATGCCTTTCAAAACTTTGTAACATGCCTCTAGCTTTCAAGAACTACTTTCCCCTTTGTTGCTGCTTCCATGGAAGACTCCTTCAAACACAACATGCCATAACCCTAAACCTCCTTATCACGCAAGTGTAATGAAGAAAAAACTGAAACCATTTCCCACTTTGGCACCTAAGCTTTGGACAATATGCTTGCTTTTAGCACTTAAAATTTTAACAATATGCTTTTCAAAAGTGCTTCTTTGAAGACATAATAAAAGTGTCAATAAGTGACTAATTATTTAGTTGTGTTTTTTACCCGACAATCATATTAGTCATTTATAGTTGTGTCACAAAAAATTAGTAGAATTTATTCATTTTTAGTTGTCGTGACTAAAATTTTTAGTCATGTAGTCATTTATTTGCCAAATTATACTAGTGGGAGTTTGGAAGTCTATTGAAAGTGGATATATAATGCCTATAAATGCTCTGAGTACTAGTGTTGAGATCAAGGCATATGAGAACAATGGAAAATCAAGGTATGTTGTTTTGAGTGATCTTTCTAATTTGAAACTTGTGAAAGTTATGAGTCTTAAAATTGCTAGTGAATTTTGGAAAAATATGGAAAGTTTCTATGATGGAGATGATAAGGTCAAGCAAGCAAAGATGCAAAATTTGAAGACTAAGTTTGAAACCCTATGGATGATAGAAGATGAAAATATTAAAAGCTACATACATAGAGTGGATGAAGATGTTAGTCTCATTAGATGCCTTAGAGAAAAACTTGAAGAAGATGAGGTGGTAAGGAAGGTATTAAGAACTCTTCCTAAATCTTATAGTCATAAGGTTTCTACTATTGAAGAAGCTCAAAATTTAGATCATTATTTTAGAGAGCAATTTTTTGGTGCTTTAACTACTTCTGAATTGAGAGAGTTTGGTCCAAGTGATTCAAGAAAAGAGACTACTTTTAAAGTTGGAAAAGAATAGAAGAATGAGGAATCTAATCTGGATGAGTTTGATGAGCTAGAAGAAAATTTTGTGAGGAGATTGAGAAAGGGTACTGGGAAACATAGAGGTAAGTTACCTTTCAAATGTTCCAATTTTGTAAAGATAGTTCATTATGCTTCAAGAAGTCTAACCAAAGCTTCAAATGATAGATTTAAGGAGAATAAAGGTAAATTAGTTAAGATAAGTTATTATGTTAAAGAAGATGCCAGTATATCTGATGATGAATCTAATTATCTAGATGATGAAAATGATGAATGCTTGTTCATGGCTCTAAATGTTGGAACTAATTTTTCTAACTCTGAGAGATGTATGAAGGAAGTTGGTCCAGAAGAAGGTCATAATGGAACTATGGTGACTGCTTTTCATGCTAGAGAGGATAACAACTATTGGATTGTTGATAGTGGATGCTTAAATCACATGACAAGTGATAAGACTAAGTTTTTTAAACTTGATAAATTTGAAGGAGGTATTATTAAGTTTGGTGATGATACATCTGCTAAGATATGTGGAAAAGATTCAATCAATTTTGATGGAAAGAATAATACAGATGATGTTATTGATGTTAAGGGTCTCTAACATAATCTTCTAAGTGTAGGACAAATGTGTTGCAAAGGATATAATCTTGTGTTTTGGGATAGTGGTTGTGATATCAAAAAAAAAATTTAAAACTTTGGTTGCTACAAGAAGGATAGATGAAAATATTTGTCATCTTAAGGGTGCTAATGGTATGTGCTTTATGACTCAAATCAATGAAAGTTGGCTATGGAATATAAGAATGTGTCACATTAATTTTGATAGCCTAGTTAGAATCATCTTTGCTCAATTTGTGAGAGATCTGCCAAAGATTACAAAGCCTATAAATGCAGACTATAAGAAATCTCAAGTTGGGAAGCAAACAAGGAAAAGGTTCAATGTCAAAGAATATTCTACCACAAGACCATTGGAGTTGGTGCATACAGACCTTTGTGGACCTACAAGAACAAGAATTTTTCATGATAGGTATTTTTGTTGGATCTCAGTTCTGTTTATGGTTTGTCCTTGATGACAAAACCACTTTCAGTTGTTGACTGTCTTAGATTGGATATGTATGCTTTATTATGGTACTTCTTTGATGACATTGGCATTGATTTACATTCAAATGGTTTCAGTTGGCTTTTGGCATTGGTTTACATTCAGATGGTTTCAGTTGGTTTTGATATTCTGCACTTATTCATGGACAGCCTTGTGTGCCATCATAGTTTATTTAGTTTGTTGTTTAATGATGCCTCAAGTTCCATGCGTAGACAAATGGCATTCACTGTTTATGCTTTTAAATGTTTTTGATGATCAGTTTAGTATGAAGGTTCTTCAAGTGAAGGTATATCTTATGTTTGTTTGTATTATCACTATTGTTGCATATACTCCTTCACATGCTATTCAACTTGCTTGTTTCATTGCCAAATTCAATCATTATCATATGATAGCACTATCAAATTTTGTTGCTATGATCTCTTTACATGAGTCAATTCACTTCAGTGATACATCATATTGGTCTATACATTTGCATTGCTTATGCACTTAAGGTCGATATCATTCTCATGATCTTTTGTGCTCACACATATTTAATTGGCTCGAAGGTGATTGACTTTGGTGAGTTTGTTTTGATAAATGACTTTGATCTAAGTCATATGTTTTTAACAATGTATATGAAGACACTTTTGCATGAGCCTTGATCCGAATCTAATGGTATCTTGTCTCATATATAAGAGAAGGTAATGATTTTTGGGCTTCATTCTTAAATGTTTAACTATGGGTAAAGTCATTAAAAATTGACTTTGGGAAAAGACATCGACAGCCATCATTCTTCATAAGATTATGTCGACTTTATGAGATTCTTTGAAAAATATCAAAAGTCACTTTGTAAGTATTATGTGTTATCATAGACATGCTACTTGATGGTCATAATGTGGTCGGAATTTTCTTTGGACAGCGAATTAAATCAGTTTTGAAGTTGATTATTATTATGTTTCTTGAATTTGAGTGGACTTCAAATCACATTATAATTTGTCAAAGTCATCGATTGAAAAGAAAGCTTGTTAGGGAAAAATTCACGGTTTATGTTTTTGGCTGGGTAAGGATCCCTAGCTGCCACCATTGCAATCTACTTCTCTGTTGTAGCTAACACATGGTTGATTCTAGAGGTGTTGAGTCTTTGAAAGCTAGTTGGACTATGAACCTTGTGCAAATGAGAGCTCAGCCTGCATATTTCTCATCATTATTTGATGGAAGTCGATGGTTGGCATCAAATCTCTGGTATTTATTTGATTGTTGCACAAAAAAGTATCATTATCTGGTTTTTTTATTTAGCAAATGGTAGTCCTTGGGAATTATTGGTTTTTTGGAAATCTCTTTATGGCTAGAGACATTTTTTTTTTTGCATGATCAGATTTATGCAAATGCTATTTTGACTCACTCATATCAATGATTATTGTGTTCATTTTTGAAATGAAACGGTTACATGGAAGAATATTCTTTGTGTTTTGAGGGTTTATGATTTTTAGTTGTGGGCAGTCGTGGTTTTGAAAAAATGTATCAGATGCAATTTTGAAATCCCTTCATTCTTTGCAGAATTTATAGTTTCAGCTTATGGGTATACAAAACTAATGTTTTCAGCATGTGGGCTTTCTAAAATTGGTTTCAAATGGTCTCTATTATGAAGAGAACTACACTTGATTTAGGTTTTTGGTTAAAAACTCTTGCAGTTATGAAAAAGAGAGGTGATATATCATTGACATGGTTAATTATAGTCTGTTGTTCAGGCGTTACTCTTGCAGACATTTACTCTTCTAGCACATATTCTTAAAACAGCAAGACGGTTTCAAATTCCATTCTAAACACGCATTCTTTGAAGACCTCTCTCTAGTAGAAATACTTGAAATGTATATAAAAACCAATGTTGAAAACACTGTGAGAACTTCTAGTTGTAATTCTGAAACTTTGTTCTTTGGTTGTATCAAGAAATGTATTGAAAAACTCTGTAGCAAAAATATGAAAAACAAAAAGATGCATAGATATATTATAATTCTTCTCTCTGTAATATTTTAAGGATTCAACTTCTGGATTCTTAGGGTATTAGGTAGATGAGAATATTGAGATCCTTGAGCTTACTTGAAAATAGAGAGATCCTCTGATATTATTATTGTTCAGAAATATAATTTGAGGGGTTGGCGCTCCTTGAGATTGATATCTCTAAATAACGGGTTGGTGCTCCTTGAGTAGGTGCTCAAAAATTAGCCTATAAGGCATTGTGAACAGTTGATTAAAATATTAAGCCTGTAAGGCATTTCAAGAGTGGTTTTTATACCCCAGGAGGGTTTTCCACTAAGAAAAATCTTGTGTCTCTTTGTACTTTTGTGATCTCACTGCTTGACTGAGTTGTTTACTGGTTTATTCATTGATTGGTTACTACATTTCTCAATTCTGGTTTTGAATGATTACATTCAAATTATGAATGCATTAATCATTTTAATACTGAGATAAAATCTAAGCTATGGTTTAATTTTATGAAAAATTATTCAAATATGTTTTGACACTAATTCACCCCCCCTCTCAGTGTCATTTTCACTCCAACAATTGGTATCAGAGCGTAGGGTCCTCTGATAGGTCTTACCACCTAGGATTGATCTTGGTCTTGGAGTCTGTTTTGATGGCACAATCTCAAGAAGGAGCCTTTGTAACTAGAGCTCCATTATTTGATGGAACGGATTATGTGTTCTGGAAAATCATAATGGAAGCATTTCTTGTTTCTTATGATGTTGATGTTTGGAGCATTGTGTTAAATGGGTACAATGTTCTAGCCTCAATACCCACAAATCCTACTGAGAAAAAGAGGTATGAAATTAATGCCAGAGCCAATCATTCCATCTTGTGTGGTTTAACTAATGATGTGTTTATTAAAGTCATGCATTGCAAGGCTGCTAAATAAATATGGGATAAACTTGAAACCATATACCAAGGGAATGAAAAATTCAAACTGTCAAAAATCATTACTCTCAAACATCAGTTTGAAGAAATGAGAATGAAGGATGATGAAAAAGTGGTTGAATATTTTCTAAGAATTGATGATGTTGTTAATGCTATGAAAGGATTAGGACAAGAGGTTAAAGAGTTTGATGTGGTTACAAAGGTCATTAGAACCTTACCGACTAAATTTGAATCTAAGGTTTCAGCTCTTGAAGAAAACAAACATTTTTATCAGCTCACCCTAGATAGTCTGCAGGGAATTCTTACTACCTATGAAATGAGAACTAGCAAAAACAATTCAACAGGAAAAGAAACTGCTTTTAACACTGAAAAGAAAGAAAAAGATGAGGTTAGTGAGTCAGAGTTGTTTGATTCTAAAGAATCCCATTTTGTTAGAAAACTTAAAAAGGGATTAGGAAAATATAAGCGAAAACTTCCCTTTAAATGCTGTAACTGTGGTAAAATAGGTCACTTTGCTGCAAAGTGCCCCTATGATGATCAAATCAGTGACAACGAGAAATCTGGAAAATAGCCTACGAAGAAGGCCTTTAAACCTAAACGAAATTTCAATTTCAAAAAAAAGAAAAGTTTGTTTGGCAAAGATGAAACTGACATTGAGTCTAATGATTCATTTGTAGAAGAAGATGAAACCATGTTCATGGCTGAAATTACTCAACAAGAAGATTCAAACACCATTTATATTGAAGAACGTGACGTAGATCTTGAAAGTGAACTAAAATGTGCTTTAAAAGAGGTCAGAAAACTCAAAAAACAAGTTCTTGCTCAAGAACATAACCTGGTCAAGAAATAGTCTCTCTGAAAAATCAGCTTGAAGAAGCTAAAAGAGTTGAGGACTATCTTCGAGTGACTATAAGCTGCAAAGATCAAGAAATTCAAAAATTGGAACAAGAAGTAGTCTATCTTAGAAAGGAAATTGAAAAATATGAAATCACTTTAAAACTTAACGAGATGCTCAGCAAGCAGAAGTTGTATAAAGATAAAACCGGTGTTGGTTTTGAAAAGGGTGAATGCTCAATTGATAATGCAAAACAAAACCCCTCTTCTGAAATCAAGGGTTCAGGTCCAAATCACTCTGAATCTAGTAAGAATCATGTTCAGTCCATAAAGGGTAATAGAACATTATACAGAGTCAATCCCTTCTTCTATGGTTACTATTTTTTCTGCAACAAATTTGGCCATAAAGTGAGTTCTTGTAGGCTTATGAATCCTAGAATACCTAGGTTTGGTCTTAAGCAATATTTTGGTTTTTCTAACCAGATCAGATGTTTTAAATGCAATGCTTTAGGGCACTCTGTCAAGCAGTGCAAAGCTGATCTGAAATCTAAACAATAGAAAATAAAAAAGGTTTGGAAGCCTAAGAATGTTAGCAACATTGAGCAAACTATGTTAGTCCAAACTACCTTTCATTCCAAGAAAAAGGACTTACGTGTCTTGTACAGTGGATGTTCTAACCACATGATTGGTGACAAAGATAAGTTCATAAATATTGAAGATTATATAGGTGGATATGTTAAGTTTGGTGATAATTCTGGTATACAAATTAAAGGTAGAGGTTCACTTCTTTTGAATGAAGACACCCCTATCTATAATGTGTACTATGTGGAAGGTATTAAGCACAATATTCTAGTGTCAGTCAAATCTGTGACAGTGGTTATCATGTCTTGTTCACTTTGCGGGGATGTGAGATTAAAAACAAGCTTGGAAAGGTCGTTGCAGCTGGAAGGAGGACTAAAGGAAATGTTTACAATCTTCTTGACACATCAAGCAATGACAATAATCAAGGTATGTGTCTAATGGGCCAAATTGAAGAGAGTTGGTTATGGCATAAAAGATTAGGACACATAAACTTTGAAAATCTGGTTAGAATCAGTAAGAATCAGAATGTTAAAGGTTTACCAATCCTTAACAAGCCAGAAAATTTTGTCTGCAAAGAATGTTTAAGTGGTAAACAAACTAAAATCAACTTCAAAACAAAAGAACATTCTTCATCAAAACCTCTACAGCTAGTGCATACTGATTTATGTGGACCAACTAGAACAAGGTCTATTAATGGTGAAAAATACTTTATGTTGTTTGTGGATGATTATACTAGAATGGTATGGGTCACATTTCTTAAGCACAAATCAGAAGCCTTTGAAAGGTTCAAAATCTTTCGTAAAATGGTTGAAAAGGAATCAGATCTGAAACTCAAATGTCTTCGATCTGACAAAGGAGGTGAGTTCACCTTTCAAGAGTTTATTGATTACTGTGAACAGCACAGTATTAAAAGGCAGTATGTTGCAACTAAAACACCTCAACAAAATGGGGTAGTTGAATGTAAGAACAGAACTGTAAAAGAAATAGCTAGAACAATGCTAGTTGAAGCTAAGTTGCCCGATATGTACTAGAAAGAAGTTGTTCATACAACTGTATACATTTTGAATAGAGTGCAGCTTAGGGTGAAATCTAAACACACTCCTTATGAACTATGGTATGGAAAAACAACTTTTGTGAAGTATTTTAAAAAATTTGGAAGCAAGTGTTTTATCAAGAAAGATGATGATAACCTTGGTAGTTTTCAATCCAAGAGTGATGAGGGTATCTTTTTGGGATACTCAACTCACAACAAAGCTTATAAATGTCTTAACAAAAGGCTTAACAAGATTTTTGAAGTTGTTAATGTAAAATTTGATGAAAGACCACATTTAAATGTTGAATCTTTGCAGGATAATGAGGAATAAGAAATTGAACTTGAAATAATTTTAGAAGGAACTGAAATAGCAAAGCCTAATGTTGATTCAGCAAGCCCTAAAATTGAAGAAACAAGTCCTGAAAAAGGTGCATAAAAAGCTCCTTTGAAGACTCTAGCCAAATATCACCCAAATTTTCAAATTATTGGGGATAAAAATGCAGGTGTTCAAACTAGAAGAAAGGCTATTGAATCTGATGAAAAGGCTCAAATAGCTTTATGTTTAGTTACTCAATTTGAGCCAAAAAAATTTAATGAAGCTCTCATAGATTCATGTTGGGTTAATGCTATATAGGAAGAAATTGATCAGATTGAGAAAAATCAGACTTGGGAGTTAGTCCCAAGACCAGATGACAAGAATTCCATTGGAGGAAAATGGATATACAGAAACAAGCTTGATGAAAATGGAAATGTTGTTCACAACAAAGCAAGATTTGTCTACAAAGGCTATGCTCAACAAGAAGGTATTGATTTTTGTGAAACCTTTGCACCTGTTGCTAGATTAGAATCTATCAGAATATTCTTGGCTTATTTTGTTTATAAATACTTTACTGTTTATCAAATGGATGTCAAAATTTCCTTTTTAAATGGCTACTTAGATGAAGAGGTCTATGTTGAACAACCTGAAGGATTAATTTGCAAAGATAAGCCTAATCATGTTTACAGGTTGAAAAAGGCCCTCTATGGCATAAAACAAGCACCTAGAGCTTGGTACTCTAGGCTGGACAGTCATTTGATTTCTAATGGTTTTGTTAGAGGAGGTGTTGACAACAATATTTATGTTAAAACTGAAGGTTCTAATATTCTGGTTGTTGAAATTTATGTAGATGATACTATCTTTGGCTGCAATAATGTTGCTTTGAGTAAAAAATTCTCTCAAATTATGGAATCTGAGTTTGAAATGTCCATGTTAGGAGAATTAACCTTCTTTTTAGGACTTCAGATTTCTCAACGTGAAAATGGCATATTTCTCTCAAACCAAGTATGCTAGAGAGATGCTTAAGAAATTCCAAATGGATGAATGTCATCCAATTAGCACTCCAATGGTTACTGGATGCAAACTTACTAAGGTTGATGATTCTCCTAATACAAATCAAACTGAATATAGATCAATGATTGGAATTCTGTTATATTTAACTGCTTCTAGACCTGACATAATGCAGGTAGTTTGCACAGTTGCACAGTTTCAGGCATCACCTAAAGAATCTCATGTCACTGTTGTTAAAAGGATCTTTAAATATATTCAGGGCACTCTTGATTATGGTCTTTGGTATCCTAGAAGCAATGATTTTTCATTGATTGCATATACTGATGTTGACTGGGCTGGTTGTTTGGATGATAGGAAAAGCACCAGTGGTGTTGCATTCTTTCTTGGTGATCGTTTAGTGGCATGGCACAACAAGAAACAAGATTTTGTTTCTCTTTCCACTGCTGAAGCAGAATACATTGCCGCCACTTCATGATGTACTCAAGTTCTTTGGATGAGTCAAACTCTATCAGATATGGGTATTGAAGTTCCTAAACCTGTTGCTATTCTCTGTGACAACACAAGTGTGATAAATATCTCCAAAAATCTTGTTATGCACTCTCGAACTAAACATATTGCTATCAAGTTTCATTTTCTTCAAGAAAAGGTACTGGCTAATGAAGTCTGTTTACACTTTGTTGGCTCCCAAGATCAGGTGGCTGATATTTTTACTAAGCCCTTAGCTAAAGAGTTATTTGAAAGGTTGAGACTTCAATTGGGAGTTATCTCTCAATATTTACTTCTTTTATTTTACAAGCATTGGCTTAGGGGGAGCATGTTTTAATCTTTACTCACTTGCAGCTCTCCTACAAACATGGTTGTTGCACTTTTACTCTATTTTTGCAGCTAATTCTCATGGTACTTGGTTGGATTCTCAGTTGTGTTTCATGGCAATGCACATTCTTCTCTTCTATCCTTTGTCATTGAGGAAAAAAGGGGGAGAGTCATTTGTGTTTTTCCATCAAGGACAAAGGGGGAGTTTGTTGGATCTCAGTTGTGTTTATGGTTTGTCCTTGATGACAAAACCACTTTCAATCATTGATTGTCTCAGATTGGATTTGTATGCTTTATTATGGTACTTCTTTGATGACATTGGCATTGATTTACATTCAGATGGTTTCAATTGGCTTTTGGCATTGGTTTACATTCAGATGGTTTCAGTTGGTTTTGATATTCTGCACTTATTCATGGACAGCCTTGTGTGCCTTCATAGTTGATTTAGTTTTTTGTTTACTGATGCCTCAAGTTCCATGTGCAGACAGATGGCATTCACTATTTATGCTTTCTGATGTTTGTGATGATCAATTCAGTATGAAGGTTGTTCAAGCGAAGGTATATCTTATGTTTGTTTGTATTATCACTATTGTTGCATATACTCCTTCACATGCTATTTAACTTGCTTGTTTCATTGCCAAATTTAGTCATTATCATATGATAGCACTATCAGATTTCATTGCTATAATCTCTTTACATGAGTCAATTCACTTCAATGATACATCATATTGGTATATACATTTGCATTGCTTATGCACTTAAGGTTGATATCATTCTCATGATCTTCTGTGCTCACACATATTTAATTGGCTCGAAGGTGAATGAATTTGGTGAGTTTGTTTTGATAAATGACTCTGATCTAAGTCATATGTTTTTAAAAATGTATATGAAGACACTTTTGCACGAGCCTTGATCGGCATCTAATGGTATCTTGTCTCATATATAAGAGAAGGTAATGATTTTTGGGCTTCATTCTTAAATGTTTAACTATGGGTAAAGTCATTAAAAATTGACTTTGGGAAAAGACATCGACAGCCATCATTCTTCATAAGCTTATGTCGACTTTATGAGATTCTTTGACAAATATCAAAAGTCACTTTGTAAGTATTATGTGTTATCATAGAGCATGCTACTTGATGGTCATAATGTGGTCGGCATTTTCTTTGGACAGCGAATTAAATCAGTTTTGAAGTTGATTATTATTATGTTTCTTGACTTTGAGTGGACTTCAAATCGCATTATAATTTGTCAAAGTCATCGATTGAAAAGAAAGCTTGTTAGGGAAAAATTTGTGGTTTATGTTTTTGGCTGGGTAACGAACCCTAGCCGCCACCATTACAATCTACTTCTCTACTGTAGCTAACACATGGCCGATTCCAGAGGTGTTGAGTCTTTGAAAGCTGGTTGGACTATGAACTCTGTGCAAATGAGAGCTCGACCTACATATTGCTCATCATTATTTGATGGAAGTCAATGGTTGGCATCAAATCTCTGGTATTTATTTGATTGTTGCACAAACAGGTATCATTATTTGGTGGTTTTATTTAGCAAATGGCAGTCCTTGGGCATTATTGGTTTTTTGGAAATCTCTTTATGGCTGGGGACATTTTTTTTTTTTGCATGATCAGATTTATGCAAATGCTATTTTGACTCACTCATATCAATGATTATTGTGTTCATTTTTGAAATGAAATGGTTACATGGCAGAATATTCTTTGTGCTTTGAGGGTTTATGATTTTCAGTTGTGGGAAGTCGTGGTTTTGAAAAAATGTATCATATGCAATTTTGAAATCCCTTCATTCTTTGCAGAATTTATAAGTTTCAGCTTATGGGTATACAAAAATAATGTTTTCAGCATGTGGGTTTTCTAAAATTCTTTTCAAATGGTCTTTATTATGAAGAGAACTGCACTTGATCTAGGTTTTTGGTTAAAAACTCTTGCAGTTATGAAAAAGAGCGGTGATATATCATTGACAGGTTTAATTATAGCCTATTGTTCAGGCGTTACTCTTGCAGAAATTTACTCTTCTGGCACATATTCTTAAAACAACAAGAGGGTTTTAGATTCCATTCTAAAAATGCATTCTTTGAAGACCTCTCTCTGGTAGACATACTTGAAACGTATATAAAAACCAGTGTTGAAAACACTGTGAGAACTTTTGGTTGTAATTTTGAAACTTTGTTCTTTGGTTGTATTAAGAAATGTATTGAAAAAATTTGTAGCAAAAATCTAAAAAACAAAACGATGCATAGCTATATTGTAATTCTTCTCCATGTAATATTTTAAGTATTCAACTTTTGGATTCTTAGGGTATTAGGTAGATGAGAATATTGAGATCTTTGAGCTTACTTGAAAACAGAGAGATCCTCTAAAATTATTATTGTTCAGAAATATAATTTGAGGGGTTGGCGCTCCTTGAGATTGACACCTCTAAATAAGCAGTTGGTGCTCCTTGAGTAGGTGCTCAAAAATTATCCTATAAAGCATTGTGAACAGTTGATTAAAAGATTAAGCCTACAAGGCATTTCAGAAGTGGTTTTTATACTCTAGGAGGGTTTTCCACTCGGCAAAATCTTGTGTCTCTTTGTACTTTTGTGATCTCACTGCTTTACTGAGTTGTTTAGTGCTTTTTTCATTGATTGGTTACTACATTTCTCAATTCTGGTTCTGAATGATTACATTCAACTTATGAATGCATTAATCATTTTAATACTGAGATAAAATCTAAGCTATGGTTTAATTTTATGAAAAATTGTTCAAATCTGTTTTTTACATTGATTCACCCCCCTCTCAGTGTCATTTTCACTCCAACAATTTCGTGTTGTTGATTAATGATTACTCTAGAATGACTTGGGCAGCTTTTCTCAAATAAAAATTAAAAGATCTAGATAATTTTAAGTCATTTAAAGCTATAGTTGAGAATGAAATCGATATAAAAATAAAATTCTTAAGATATGACAGAGGTGGAGAGTTCCCAATGAGTTTACTAGTGTTTGTGAAGATATTGTAATAAAGAGACATTTGTCATCTCCTAGGACTCACAACAGAATGGAGTGGTGGAAAGGAAGAATAGGACAATTTGAGAAGCAACAAGGACAATGATTAAGGAAGAAAAACTACTAGATGTCTACTAGAGAGAAGCAATTCATATTATAGTCTACATACCTAATATAGTGCAAGCAAAGCTAAATAGTTCAAAGGCTTCCTATGAGTTATGGTGTGGAATAACTCCTACTATCAAATATTTCAGAGTGTTTGGAAGAAAGTGCTATATCAAAAGAGATGAAGAAAACTTAGGAAATTTTGATGCAAGATTTGATGGACTCTTCCTTGGATACTCTACAAAAAGCAAGGCTTACCAGTTCTACAACAAGAAGTTAAAAAGGATTATTGAATGTGCAAGTGTCAAAGTAGATGAAGACTTACATAAAATCTCAATGTTGATAGATGGATATGAATCTGTAGTGTAGAAAAATGTATCCCTCTACATTTTCACATTTTTTTGGGCCCTCCCTAGTAAAATTGGGCTTCTTTATGCCTTATTTGGTTTTATTTTGAATCCACAAGCCTTATTTAATGCATTTCTCTCAAGATAATCCTAACAAATACCTAGTGACCAATCATAATTCAATGTTTTTAGGCTGTGTGTCTCAGATTTAGTGATCTAGGACTCATACGCCACCTTGGGCATATGGGTCCCACCTAAGTTTTGGGCCATGAACCTAAATTTGGCATTGAACTTAAAATTTCTTGAAATTTGTGTCCCAAGCCTAGGCTATTAGGACTCATATGCCCCAACTATCATATGAGTCATGTCTTAGCTTGGACCTATTTTGAATTCAATTATTGGAAAAATTTGATTCCCCTAGATCTAATGTTGGCTTGTAGTGTTGTAATTTCAGGAAATTTGGTATAAACAAGTATAAATACAAGGTTATTTCACATAATTTCATCCTATAACTTCATAAGCAATTAAGAGGACTTACACAAGAGTTCATAAGAGCATTCAAGAGCATTCAATAGCATTCAAGAGTTGATTATCAAGCATTTTGGAGCTATATTCAAGATTCAAGCATCATGTCAAATTCATCATGCATCATGTGTGTTTTTGAGCTAACATTTGTGATGTAGGATTTTTATGATTCAAGCAAGCATTCAAGTCAATATTCATAGCATACAATCAAGATTCAAGATCTACATTCATGCTATCCATTTCACACAAGTTTTTAGCCTTTGTTACAAGGGTTTGCTGAGTTGCAACATCTCATAATTTTTAATTCATCATTCCTTCATTCTATTTCATTTCATTTCAAGTTTTAATTACCAAAATAGGGTTTGACTGTAGAAGTTGAAAAACCAACTTCACAGTCCCCACGAACACCTACAAGCAATCACCTATCACATGCACAGATATTCAGAACAAGAAATGAAAAATATTTTGTAAACTCTCAGAGCCAAATGTGTGCAAGCAAAAATCAGAATTCTTGATTATTGAGAATAATGTTTTACAAATAATACAAAAGCCTTCGAAAAGATAATGATGCAATAAAGCAGGAAAAAGCAACCCTAATCTTATCTTGAGCAAAAAGACAGCTCAATAAGATAAGATAAGAATTAAAAGATAATTATCCTAGGAAATAAATAATTACCTAAGTAAACTTATCCTAAAGTGTAATTAAATAAATAATTACACCAATACCCCCCCATAAGTGCAACTTAGGGAGAAGCAAATTATTATGCAAATATGAGTCCCGGCAACAAGGCCTGATCAGGTACTCATGTACAAATGCAAGGCAAACTAAATCAAATGGGGTAAAGGAGAAAACCACATGGGAACAAAACTCCTCCCCAAAATAGAATGCAATAAACTACCTAAGTGATGAAAAATGGAGGACTCCATAAGACCCCCCAAGGACACCATTCATCACAAAGATACATGAAAGAATCCCCCCATAAGAGAGGAAGAAAGAGACCACATATCCCCCCCAGAATGAAGTAACTCCAAAAGAAGTGAAGAAACTGCATCTCCAGAAAGAAGTGAGAGGGAAGAGGTCGAATGAAAGAAATCTCTGAAGGTGGAATAGGTGCAGCCCAAGATCTCTCCACAGAAGCAGGTGTGACCTCAACAAATGAAGAAGCCAAAGTAGGTGAAGACTCAATAGAAACCTCCAAAGATGTATGATCAACTGGATCCTGCTGCACTGAAACAAAAGAAGCAATAGGAGGAGGAGGAGATGGAGCAGAAGGCTCGAGAACAAGATCCGAAGTGAGAACAACAATGTTCAAGAATCCAAATCTCTCCTCTGAATGATGATGCACACGCGAAGTGTGAGGAACAGCTGTAGGAATAGAAGCACCACCAGTAGCAAAATCAATGAAGGAATACAACCGAGAGGAGTGATCCACTATCCTAGTAGCAATGACTGCTCTACTCTCCAAGTCTCTGATGATAACCAAATCAGGTGTGAACTCCACAGATCTCCCATTGCCCCCATGTGTTATCTGATAGATGGAAAGAAGGTTATGTGTCAAATGAGGGACACACAAGACATCCTGAAAGGAGTGGTCCCCAAAACTAATAGACCCCTTCCCTGTAACACTCATGTAAGTGTTGTTTTCCATCAAAATGGGAGACATAGTGCAAGGCTCAAAGGAAGTGAACATAGACTGCGAAGATGCCATATGATGAGATGCTCCTAAATCTAGAAGCCATCTCCCTGATCCAATACCTGAAGAAGCACAAAGAGCATGTCCCTTCATATCTAATGAAGTATGTAAACCAGTTGTGCCTGTGTTATGTTGCTTTTAAGAAGAAGAATGAGGAGAAGAAGATGATGCAGATATCCTAGAAGGCAAATCAATCTGATGTTTCTAAAGAAGATGTTTCAACTCATCAATGTCCTTCTTGTAACAATTATGTTCTGCATGTCCTTCCCTCTTGCAATATGCACATGTAGACTTCTCCTTCCTAAATGATTTCCCCTTAGAAGAGGAGGATGAATATGAGGACTCCTTTTGTTGCTCATGAGTTTCAGAATCCTTTTGTTTCTATTCCTTGCCTTTGCCTATAGAAGCCTTCTGATCTCTAGGCTCCTGTGATGCAATAAATGCCTGTGAAGAGGAAGAAGGTTTCATCGTACCCATGCTAGCTAACTTAGCTTGCTCTCGAGTGAGAGATGAAGCAAAGTCATCAAGAGAGGGCATAGTGAATCTCGTACCAAGTGCATCCCTAGTGGCATAAAAGGTAGAAACAAAAACTGAATAATCAGGTCCAAGCTTAGAAAGGATGGACAATACCAACTGAGAGTCTTCTTTCTGAACACCACACTGTGACAATTGTAATCTAAGAGACTTGAGTTTGGTGAAAAATTCCTGGATGCTATCAAAATCCCTAGGATTTAAGCCAATAAGCTTATTCTCTAACTGAAAACCTCTCATAGTATACTGCTTCCCAAACAAGGACTCCAAAGTATCCCATATCTCATTTGGTGTAGTGCAAGATTCAATGTGGAAAAGGAGGTCAGATGAAATAGACAGACATAATGTGCCATAAGCTTCATCACACCTATTAAACCATTTTCTCTTTTTAGTAGCACCTGTAGGTTTAATTTTTGTACCCATGGTTACCCTATACAACCCTTTATGTTTCAAGTGAATCTCCATTTGTTTTTTCCAACCAAAATAGTTGAATGGAGTAAGGGGTGCAATGTTGTGTAAATTCATGATAGAAAACAGCAGTAATATACTGTCAAATAAAAAAATTCCTCTTGGATCTCAAAAAAAACTCCTGATTGCATGTTTCCCAAGAAAATAACTGAAAAGGTAAAGGCTGAGATCGAACAGAAATGTCAGATACCTAGTAAAAAAATATAGAAAAACAGGTCTGAGATCTGTGTAGAGCACTGAACCAGCTTTCCAACGCCTATTTGTTTTCGAAAAACGGAGCTAGGACGCAAAAGTTACGACTCCCGGAGTGAAAACAACAACTTCTGGATTTGACAGGCGGAAAAGGCATCAAAATGGAAAAATCAGAAAAAATTACTAGCACCAATGGAACGGCGTCGGAAGCAGCTTTCCGACGATATCTCGTTTTCAAAAAACGGAGACCATATGCTCAAGATATGACCATTTTACTAAATATGCTCATTTAGGCTTTAAACCAAAATTTTTATTAATTTAAAGATGAAAAAACTAATAAAATATTTAGGAGAACCTTCATGCACGAAAATCGAGGTAGCACAGAAATCAATGCGGCTGTACGGATCCGTACGGATTTTTCTTGCAACTGTTTTGAAATTTTTCAAAAACACTAAAAAATTAATTTTCAGCAAACCCTATCATATTTTATATGAAAATAGGGGTTTTTGGGCCTTCTGAGCGCATCTATGAGGTCCGTTTTGCATTAGCATGCACTGTTTGAGAGATGAAAGTCGAAATTTCTTAAAAAATGATGAAAAACCCCACTAATCTGACAAAAAAATACTGGAATAAAACCCTTGCACATAAAAAGATGTTGTGAGAGAATATCTTCAAAACACGAATAGGCAGCAACAGATTTGAAGCTTTGATACCATGTAGAAGTTGAAAAACCAACTTCACAGTCCCCAAGAACACCTACAAGCAATCACCTATCACATGCACAGATATTCAAAACAAGAAATGAAAAATGTTCTGTAAATTATCAGAGCCAAATGTGTGCAAGCAAAAATTAGAATTCTTGATTATTGAGAATAATGTTTTACAAATAATACAAAAGCCTTCGAAAAGACAATGATGCAATAAAGCAGGAAAAAGCAACCCTAATCTTATCTTGAGCAAAAAGACAGCTCAAAAAGATAAGATAAGAATTAAAAGATAATTATCCTAGGAAATAAATAATTACCTAAGTAAACTTATCCTAAAGTGTAATTAAATAAATAATTACACCAATATTGACCAAGGCAAACCCTTATCCACTAATAAAACAACATTTTTCTCTTATCTACATGTGTGATTGCATATCTAGGTGTTTTGAACTTGAAGATCCTTTGAAGACTAAGTTTCAAGATTGAAGAAAGTTGTCAAGGTTGTCAAGAAGTTGTCATCTTCACATAAAGTAGCCTACAAGCCAGAATTCAAAGTTTCAAACTCGAAGATCAGAAGGGAGAGAAGCTACAAAAGATCACTAGAGGATATCTAAATTTTAGATCAACCTTGATACTAGGACTAAATCACACTTGTGGTGTATGATTCCCAGCTTACCAGCTTTCAGACATATTTTTGTAGATCCTAGTTTACCAGTTGTAGATTCTAAATCCAACCTACAACCCTAAACTAGGACTAAATCACCCAGTTTGGTGTATGAGTCCTAGTATGCATCAAAATTCATAATTTTGGGATTGCAGAACTTATTCCGAGCATCTCCATTTTTCTAGGTGCGCCTCTATCCATTATCAATTAATTACTCTAATTTTAAGTTTTATTTCCTAGATTACATAGTTAGGTTTTGGATGTTACTTTCATTTCTTATCTTTCTAAGTATTTTCTTACTGGGGAATCCCCCTTTGTTGTATCATGCCCAAAGAGACCTTGTAACAACTGCTTCTCTCAATGCAATCATTAGGTTGTTGCTCCTAGGGTTTCCTTGAATGAACTAGAGCAAAATAGGAGATAGGTGGGATCCATCCATTCCCCTCACTTATCCCCTCATTTTCCACAATTTTCATTTTAGTGAACCTAGCCTTTGAACACCTTATTTCTGATTTGGAGTGCATTTTAGTCCTAGATCTAGGTTATATTAACTTTTCATTAGATCTTGCATTAGTTAATTTACATCTAGGGATTCTAAACTTTGCATTAGTGAAAGTGCATATAGGTTGCATTTTTGCATCTTGCATGTCATTGAATTTCATTTGAAATATGTAATTGCACATAGTCAAGACATCATACAAACCAGAAAAGCTAACATTCACTTAGAATTTTTTGAAATTAGTGTCAAAATCCTAATTTAGGACTCATATGTGCCTCTGGGTAATTTGGTCCCAGTATAGGTTGTTTTACCTAATTTTGGGGAATTCTTTGTTGTGTGTTTTTCAGCATTTAAACCCTTCAAAAACCCTAATTGGGACTCATATGTCTTTTTGGGTGATTTAGTCCCGTATCAGACCTAAATCTACATTTTACAACATTAAAAACATTATTTTTGTTCTTATTTTTGTTATTGTTAGATCTCTATTTCAGTTTATTGAGCTTCTTTTTATTCATTTCATTAGCTCTAGCTCAATTTGGTTTCATTTCAAGTGCATTTTTAAACATAAGAATCAAAATTAAAGCATATCAGTTATCTTTTGTTCATTGCATTTATCTTGCATTCATTGATTGTCCCTTGCATGAGTTTTACAATTTGGTGTCTTATTGCTAATACTATAGTGATACACAGTTCAAGATTCATGTCATCCCATGATAGCACACTCATCGTGGATTTTTGGTTATCTAGCTCTTTCACTCATAGTGTTGACACTAGTTCACTAGGTATGGACCATACCCTTAACAACTCCTTACCTTCAAGTAGTGTGACAAGTGTTGAAAAAATGGTTGCTACTATCCCTCAACAAAACATAATCCAAATCCATGAAGAGTTATAAAACCTACAACATCAACTAAGTACTAAAAAAAACTCCAACACTACTATTCCTACCATAGATAACATACATTGCATGATTGAAAATGGAGTAGAACTTATGTGTAACCTAGCTCAAATATTTGGAAAACATCTTACCTCAATGACTACTTGTGCTCAAACTTCGAACAATGCTCAAAGTCAAGGAGGAACTCAAATTCCTCCTCCTACAACCATTACCTCTATTCCTACCTATAGCAACCCTCAAGTTACAACAATGATGCAACCTACTAGTAATTTATTTTCTACCTTGGGTATTTCCACTAGCAATCCTAGTACCTTTGTGGCATCTCACATCATATCTCCTACCACTTTACCTCCCATAAGTATTCCATTCACTACTCCCTCGAACACATATACACCTCCACCATATTCACCACCATATCAAAAATACAACCAATGACACCATCCTTAACAAAATTTTGCAAAATGTTTCATACCTTCAAAAGAAAATTTCCACCATAAACCAAAATCAAAATAGCCAAACTTTATACTATGTCAAAAAAAATCCCTTATCCTTGGAGATGTTGAGAATGCTGATACCGCAAGGTATAAATATTCCTAGGTTTAAGAAATATGGAGGGAAAGGAGATCCTTCTAACCATGTTTCTGCTTATATCACCTTATGTAGTGATTTTTTCCTTGAGGATAAGCTCTTGGCTAAGCTTTTCCCTAGGTCCTTGAAAGATGTTGCTTTAGAATGGTTTTCCTCATTACCAAACAACTCAATTTGTTCATTCAATGAACTTATTGAGGCCTTTATGAACCATTTCCAAGTGCATATGACTCCTATGATGACCTTAGCTAATTTGATGAGATGTAAGCACAAGGATGATGAAAAGGTTACTGACTTTGATATTTCACGCTACTAAATGCTTTATTTCCAAATTGACGTAAAGATTCCCAACCCTCACCTTCAACGGATGTTCATTGAGAACTTGCAGACTAAGATACAAGATAAGCTTTACATGATGAATTTTCCTTCCTTTGTACACTTGTGTACTACCCTTCATGATTATCAAAACTCAATTAGTAGTCGTGAAACAAAACCCACCTCTAGCCAACCTAAGAAGTCTGAATCTACAAACCAAAACAATTATCAACCTTTTAGGAAACAAAATAAAGGATTTTGTCAACTAAATCCCCCTCAACCAATTCAACATATTGATACCAAAGTGGTTGCTATAAAGAATACAACTCCTTTCACATTTGGGGATTCATCTAGACAATTTACTCCCTTTCTCGATAACCTCCATAATAGAATGTTACAACTCCTAGAACAAAAAATGATCACCTTACCTCCCACTAAAACTCCTTATCCTAATAATCCTTTACCCAAAAATTTTAGATCAAATTCCTATTGTCATTTTCATTGACAAAATGGACATGATAGGGAATATTGTAAGTGTCTTAAACGTCTTGTGCAAGACCTCATTGATTCTAGTTGACTTCAAATTGGAGGTGTTAATGATCAATGAAATAATTCCATTTCCCCTCCTAACCAAAACTTTCAAATCTCTACCAATCCCATGCCAAATCATAATATTTCATTTTTCAAAGCTAGTGAAAGTAAGAAGAATGATGTGATGAATGTTGACACAGATGATGACAACATGGATAATATTGAACAAGGTCCTATGGATACTATTAAACAAAATCATGTGGATGCTATGATTGTGTAGATCGAAACTCAACCTCGTAAGGGACAAACTAAAAATCCTCATGACATTGCTTTCTCATCTAAAGATATAATCTAAAATGCACCTAATGTTCCTCTTTTCATAGTTGTTTGAATCAATGATAATCCCACTAATGGGATATTAATTGATCTCGTCTTGGAGAGAATGTGATCACTAAATAATTCTTACTTGTGCATGAACTCTATCAAGAAAAATATGATAAACTAAAAGAATGGATAAAAACACATAATGGTTTTGCTTCCCCTACAATAGGATTGATCACCCTTCCTCTAAAAATCAGACTAAATCAATTACATGTATCATTCTCCATCATCTCGATGTCAAATCAATTCCATGTGAAGCTTGGTTATCCATGGTTACACTCCATGGAATCCATCTTATCGGTCATGCATAAATGTTTAAGTTTCTATTTGACAATGAAATCTTTACTGTACACCATAGTGGCTTTAACCTTGTGTATTCCTATGTGAAATTTTCATCGGATTTGTTTTGGCTTGAGCCTATGGAACCTATTAAACCTCATGAGGACTTCTTTTTCAAATCCTATCAAAATTTTAAGGAAAAATGCATAGCAAAACTATCACTCTGAAACATGCCTCAACCTATGATTGAGCCTCCTATCCTTGATGAAACTATGATTGAACAAGCAGATATTCCAAATAACCAATACCAACCTAAGATATAACCCTTTCCTATTTCCTACAAACAACCAAGAGACAACCAAAACAATCTCGTCACGCCTCCTAATATAAAATGAGTTCACAAAGCTAAAGAGAAAGTGGTTGAACAACCTCCTATGGTTTCTTTCGTTCCTCCCCTTAGGAAATAAAAGAAACCTATGGTTGATAAACCCACTCCTACACAAACACAACTTGAGAATAGAACTAAAAGAAATAGAAATGCTAGAGAGAATAGGCATAGATTTCATGCTCTAAATGAAGAAAACAACAAATAAAATCAACATCCAAACTTAACTAAAGAAATACACAAAAAAAATATCCCTCTTCGCCACAACAAAAAGATCCTTTATCACAACCACAACAAGAGCTAAATCCTTCTTTTGACATCATCATTCAACCTCCCATTGTGATTAACTTGGATGACAATGATGAGGTCACTAATATTGATGAACAAGTGCATAATGAATTGAATACATTGTTTTCCTCTTTTATTAGTTTAAATGATAATTCTCCTAGGAAGAGTGTTGAACTTGGTAATACCCCTAGTTCGGTACTCATTGTTGTCCCTTTGGCTAGTTGTCCACCTTCTATATACAATGAATAATATTGGGATGCAGATGACCTACTAATAGGTTGACTCATATGCGACTTACTAGTATTGTCTTTTCTTCTTTTATTTTTCTCTTCCATGTTATGTGTGTGTGTAATGTGATCTCCTTATACCATTTTGTTTAATGTATCTCCCTCTTTATGATATTCCTCTATTTGTACCTACATTCTTCTCCATGTCGTAATTATTTGTCTTTTCATTTGTCTTTTGTTTTCCTTTTGAGGATGATGCAAGGTGTTGAGATATTTAGGTCTCTTCCATGTTGACCTGAAGGCCTTTTCTTTTTTCTCTCTCTTTGTGTCATTCTTGTCGTTCTGTGAGTATTTGGGGAATGATGGCAGTTCTGATCTCTTTAACAACATTGTAGAAAAGACATACTGACCCCAAATATGTGGACCCCTTATGTGATTTTTGGATTTCATTGTGGGAGAAACCCCCTTTTCATGATGTAGCTTCATTTTGAAACATATAACTTGGCATAGGTCTTTCCAAGTAATCTCCCATGTCCTCTTTATTATTAGTATTTATCATTTGCTACTTTAAATTAATTGCTCACAACATGGTGTTTAGCAACTTCTTTAAAGTGGGGGCATACATTGGCATTATTCTTTTACAACTCATGTTTCATTATGCAGTCTTCTTACTTCACATGATGATTCTTTCACTTTGTGTTGACTTTGGGTGGGATATCCTTCAAGAGTGTGATCTCTCTTAGCATATTGTTTTCCTCTTAGTGGCTTGATGTGACACATTGCATTCCCTAAGTTGTAAATCTTCTATTCTTCAATTGGTCCTCTCTTGGAGACATTAGGCACAATGTTCACTAAGTTAAGACCTTACATGAACTAATAAAAACTATGTTGAACATACTGTAGACATCCAAATTTGGACACTTAATTTATCCAAATTTATCACTTTTCATCTAAACATCCTCTTATCCGAGCTAATTAAGTAATATTACTATTATTTAATTAATATCTCTAATTCTGTCAAATCCCTAAGGTATTTAAGTAATAATTAAATACCTTACCCTCCTTAATCCTCTTTTCATCAAATAAATTAAATAAATATTACATTTATTTAATTCCTCACATGTCATTTTCATCTAATCCTAATCCATTTCCTAATCTCTTCATTAATGATGTGCACATGCCTAATCCTTGATTAGATGTGTCACATCCTCCAACTTTTGCAAGTTGGATTTTAATCCTAATTAGCCCCTAATTATCCTCTAATTACTGATTAATTAAGCCTAATCATTCTCCAAGGAATTTTTAATTCCTTTTTATTCTTCCTAGATTCCCCTCTTTTATATGTGAATTTTTAATTCACATTCCATCCTTCCAAGGCTTCTAGAACCTTGGACTTGTCACAATCTCCACATGTGACCCACCTTGGACTTGTCACAATCTCCACATGTGACCAAGTCCCACCTTTTTGGAGCCCACCTTTTATCCTCTAGATCATCCCCTATGAATGTGAATTTTTAATTCACATTTATATCCCCAACCACCTTTCATTTTCCTATGTAGATTTTGAGGAATTCCAAAATTCCTCAAAAGTCCCTTTCACTCCCACTTGGGGACAAGAAATCCCTTTTTGGAAATCTCCTCACTCCCCAAGGTGCATGTCCTTTTCCACCTCATGTACCTTCTTGACAACTCATCTCCACCTCACATTCCCTTGTCCACTTCACCCTCCACATGTCAAGATGTGAGGGCTTGTGGGTTCTCAACCCACCATAGCCCTTCATCTTGGCCTTGTTGGAGCAATCTTGACCGTTGAATTCTCTAGAGAATTCAAATTCTTCTATAAATACCCCCTCCTCAAGGGCATTTCCAACACTTCTTCATTTGAGCAACCATATGCTGCTAATTTTCCTTCTCAAACACTTTGCATTTTGATAACTACATGCTGTCCATTTGAATCTTCAAGCCTTTTCAATCATTCAACCATCTTTGTTAATCATCTTGCATATAGAATCTTGCATCTTAGTCACTTAATCCATCATCTAAGGAGCACACAATCCATTCCAATCAAGGGCCAATCAAGGAGAAATCAACAGCAAGGAAGGTGATATCGTTTCTATTTTGTTTATCCATTTCCTTTCTTACTCTATCTCTCTTTTGGCTAATCTTGAGGTGTCCTTGATATTTTATTTTTCATATTTCTTGGTTGTTTTGCTCATTTAGAGAAGTGCAAATATCAGGGTATACATTTTTGCACGCCCGGTGGGACCCACACACAGGTCTTGCATTTAATGTCTCTTCGAGTTAAGAATTTTGCAGGAAAAGCTCGCAGAAGTGCGGTAGCGCCCCCACAGAAGTGCGGTAGCACCCTCACAGAAGTGCGGTAGCGCCCTCACAGAAGTGCGGCCCCCACAGAAGTGCGGTAGCGCCCCCACAGAAGTGCGGTAGCGCCCCCACAGAAGTGCGGCCCCCACAAAAGTGCGGTAGCGCCCCCACAGAAGTGTGGTAGCGCCCCCACAGAAGTGCGGCCCCCACAAAAGTGCGGTAGCGCCTCCACAAAAGTGCGGTAGCGCCCCCACAGAAATGCGGTAGCGCCCCAAAACAACACAGTTTGGAAGGTAAAATGGGCGTTTTGGCTTCGTTTTTGCTCTAGTTTTTTTGCGGTTTTCACGTGATAACTCTCTAACATTGTTCTGGCAAGAATATTGCTATTTTTCGCTAATGTTTTTGCAGCATATTGTGGCGAAATTTGACCAAAGGCGTAAAAGAGGACAACTAACATTTGTTTGCAGGGTCATCTACATAATCAGACTTTCAAAAATTATCTTTGCTGTTTTCAAACATAGTCTAATTAGGTGGATTAAACCTCATTGTTTGATGTGGTTGTTTACTTTTGTGTTACCCAAGGGGGCATTGATTTGTTTTCACTTTCCCCTTGCACTTCGTGTGAGCCTGGGGAGTAGTTGGAAATAGTTGGTGTCTTCCTTTTAGTGGGACCTGCTTGGGGATTTCATCACCCCAAGGGACGATTCCAACCACGTGTACCGGCGGGGTATATAAAGGGGGGAGAACGAAAGTTGTACCCCAATCCAGTTGCGTCGTAATTGGCGGAGCGTCGAAACTAGGGTGATACCTAGATAGACGTGAAGAGTTGGTCTGAGCCTTTCAGTATCTCGCTGGGGTTCCCGACTCACGCTTGTGACGGACTGGTGTTCACGGTTGTGTCTCACGTACCGAGAGTATATCGAGGACTCCCTAGAAGCCTTGTGCATCCTAGATTAAGACTTTGCCTTGCCATACCCATAATATTAATCATAGGATTGTGCTTGCTTGAGGTGTTATCTCGTGAAAAATCTGTCAAATTTTTGATACTTTTGACTTGTTTCATCATTTTGTGTCCTTGCCATAGCCTTTGCCATCAAAAACCAAGCTTTGTCCCCGCAGAAACGCGGTAGCGCCCTGCGCAGAAACGCGGTAGCGCCCCTGATTTACTGCAGAAACGCGGTAGCGCCCCTAATTTACTGCAGAAAGGCGGTAGCGCCCCTGATTCACTGTAGAAAGGTGGTAGCACCCCTAATTTACTACAGAAAGGCGGTAGCGCCCCTGATTCACTGCAGAAAGGCGGTAGCGCCCCTGATTCACTGTAGAACGCTGCCTACGCCCCTGATTTTGCTGTCAACGCCCCGAAAGTACCCCATTTAGATTCATTTAGCCTCTAAATCACCACTTAATCGTTCCCAACTATTATCCCATTATCCTAAGTCTCCATTTTATCATTTTAAGCCTCCCAAAACCTCCATTTCATCCATTTAAACCCCCATTCTATCACCCCAAATTTTCACGAATCACCTTTAATCTACCTTTTCATTTTAATTTTCCATTCACAAGTCAATACCCTCACCTAACAAACATCACAACTTTACCATTCACACCTCCTAAACACCACCCATAGCCAAACCGCCTTAACCTTACATTACAAAGTGGTTATCTAAATTGACCATAGCGCTTGAACTTGATTATTGGTCTTTAACTTCGACCCCAATCAATTTGCCTCCATCTTGAGGTGAATTCGGTGTTGCAAGTTATCATCCTCGGCCCAATCAATCCATTCCTAGCTTAAGGTGGATTTGGTGCCGTAATCATCCTATCAATCAATCAAAGCTCTAGGGTTACTAAAGGTACTCTCACGTGATCAAGCTTGAGGTCTCTCTCTCACGCCTTCCAATCAAATCCAATCCAACCCAATCCAATCCAATCCAATCTAAATCCAATCCAATCCAATCCAATCCAAATCCAATCCAAATCCAATCCAAATCCAATCCAATCAAATCCAATCCAATCTAATCTAATCTAATCCAATCCAATCTAATCCAATCCAATCCAATCCAATCTAATCCAATCCAATCCAATCCAAATCCAATCCAATCAAATCCAATCCAATCTAAATCCAATCCAATTGATCGAAGTCCAATTAGATCCAATCCACACTCCATCACAATCAAATCATTTGACAAAGGCATTAACCTACTCATCTATCATTTGCATGCCCGTTCAGACCCGTTCACAAGCAAAGAAGATGGCCGACCTTCAAGCTCAAAATGCCCAATCCAACAATCCTCAAGATCCCAAGAACACCTCATCAGATCCCAACAAAGGTACCGACATCACTCATGATCCCCATAACGGTACTTCATCACACTCCAACACTGAGAATCAGAATAACTCACCACATGGAGAAGAGAGCATGGTTAATCAACCTGAACTCACACTTGAGGAACATTTTAGTAATCCTGCCAATGTGCAAATGACTGACCGTTTGCTTGCAAAACATGGGGAAGAAATCTTGGCCCACTTGATTGAGAAGGGTGTTAAACCTCCCTCCAATGTTGACTTGTCCAAATACAAGGGTGCCCCATCTCACGTACTCCAAGGGTCCCAAAATGCACCCGAAGGTTCATACTTTTCCAATGTTCCTCCAATTGAGGGTTGGCATCAACCTGAATTTGGCAATGCTGTCCTTTATCAGGTTAATTATCCCCCACATGCTTTGACCTCAGTTATAGGTGGATCTCAGGTGCCAGATCCCAATAATCCTTTCGCTTATGGCATGCCACAAAACATTCCGCAACCTCCACCATTAACATTAACCGCACCCCCTCCTTTGAACCCACCTACAGTCAATATTGGGGGTACCTCCTTTGCTACATCGCTTCCTCCTCCTGGGACCACCAACACACCACCTCAACAAGTTCCCCAATCTACTATCCCGCATCAAATACCACCACAAGGCGCACCCCAACTGAACATTCCGAGCGGAACCCAACAACTTCCTTTACAAAGTGTGCCCACACAACCCCCGCTGTCTCATCCACAACAACCTATACCCAATACTCTGACCTCTTCACAACAACCATCCTATCAATCACAAGGCAATCCCTCTCAACCGCCTACCCAAACCATATCTCCCTTTCTTGCATCCCTTTTGCGTCCAAAGGTCCAACCACAACATAATATCCCACCTCAATCCATACAACACTCGATGCCGCAACAGCAACCTCCACAACACTACTACCACCATAATCAACAACAATTTCACCAACAACCATTTTATGCAACCTCCCAACAATCACAACAATATCTTCAATACCAATAGGCCAACACGCAATGTCCCGTCCAAGTCCCTCAGCAACCTACCCCACACCTTCACCAAACAAATTCATATTATGCCCCACAACAACAACCCCCATATCAACAAAACCCCCTACCTTACCATCAAGTCATGTCATCATCTAATCATCCAAACCCACATTTTAACAATCCAACACCCTTTCAACAAGATCCCTCATCTTTCTATCATCCATATCCCCACAACCCACCCCCAGCTAGTTCGGACTTGTTGGAAATCAAAGCTGCCCTTAAGGACCTTCAAGCAGGGGGCACAAAACAATCATTTAAATTTGAAGATATATGCCCATATCCGTTCGATCCATCCATCTCATTGATCCCATTCCCTAAACACTTCGAGATTCCAAAATTTGACAAATACAAGGGAGACAAAGACCCTAAGGCCCACTTGCAAGAGTTTTATGCACAGTGTCAAGAAGTCATGTATAGTGATAACTATCTCTTACGTCTGTTCCCAAGAAGTCTAGCGAGCCACGCCCTAGATTGGTTCATGACTCTTGAAAAGGGGTCTATAAAAACTTTTGCAGACTTATCAGAACAGTTTGTCTCCTACTTCTCCTTCAATTTGCGGAAGGATACTGACACCTTAGATCTCTTGAAAGAGAAACAACGGGATGGAGAAACCTTTACC
>VDFB02031760.1:63616-75340 GCA_007258455.2 Sequoia sempervirens | reverse complement strand
TTGATTGAAGGTTTGTTCGAAACCCATCTAATTTTTATTGTGTGAAGATTTCTAACTCCTGCACTACATCAACAAAGTTGAAGTTTACCTCATAAACTGAGCTTTCCTTCTTTTTCTTGCCCATTTTGAACATATCCTTTAATCATGGCATTCCATGCTATCACATTTCTTTGAGGCATTTTTTGAAACAATTTGCTTGCCTTGTCTATGCTTCCACATTTTCATGTATGTCTAATAGGGAACTTGTAACTACAACATATGACAAAAAATACCTGCTATTATGCTTTGATGGATGTCCCTTCATTATTACTGGGTATTTGATGTAGTGCACATTATTATAGTGCAAGCCTATTTTTTAGATTGTTTCATTTAACATCACTAATATTCTCCACAAGAAAAAATTCCTTGTTTAAAATTATGGAAATGGTTCACATCTCTCAGAACAATTTCTCTTGCAACAATCTTGGAGATGAATTTAGATGCAGTATGAAAATCAGAACATACTTGAAGGTTCTTAACAACTCTAATAGTTGTACCAGGGGCCATGTTTAACAAACCAAATGCAATTGCTAACTTTTCACTATGGTGGTAGATAAATGATTCTTTTTTCTTCTACTCCTTGTTTACTAAGTGATTCTACTTGGACAACAAGCTCTATTATGTTCTTCTTGGAACTCCATGTATATGCACTAGTATTTCATGTTGTGTCAGATGCGTCTAGGTTCTAAACAATCTTACTTTGTGAATGATGTCTTTTATCCCTTAAAGTGCTTTCATTTTGTTTTAAGGGAACCATGAATTTGTACAAACTTGTCAAAAAGTTACTAGCCAAGGTATATGACATGTTGATGATCCATCACGCACAAATTGTGGATATAAAATATAAGCACAAAACCATTCTTTACTAGATGAGGATTCAAAAAATCTAGTTGCCTAAGATTCAACCCTTTATTAATACAATTTCTAGTATGAATTCTACAGATTTAGGTCAAAAAGGATATGAATTTATGGTGAATCAGAAAATCACATGTGATGCCACTTTCCTCTCTTTTTTAGGTGTTTCTAACTCCTCCCTATATAGTGAATCAATTTCTAGAACCTCCCTCTATCTTACAATTGTTACAATTTCCATAAAAAAAGTAGAAGATTTTAAATGTATGAAATAGAGAAAAGAGAAATTTCGAGGGCATGATCTTATGTAATATAAGTAACAACTCCATGCATGGTATGTAGCAGATAAAATGTGTGAGACAAAGACAAGGAATAATGTCCCATCACTATATCAATGCTTTGAGCTAAGAGACCATGTTATGTATCATTATTGTCTTGATGCTTTGGAGAAACCTATAACATTTCAATGGACTGGTTTGATATTATATTGAGTTGAAAAAATATAGTTGAATGATATTCAATCAAAGATTATCTATTTATTGCTTCATGCTTGGAACACAAAGGATGTGACTATATTGAAGGAGTTGTGTAGAAGACCATTGCAACATTGCACAATTTTTGTTGGGCCTTTGCGATGATGCGGGGTGCTGACCCTACATCATCGTGAAGGCCCAACAATAACCGTACAGTGTTGTAGTGGTTGAGTAGAAGGTTTTGTGAAGGATTTGGTGATCTGAAGTGGAATTTGCAACTAAAATATCTGATAAAAATCCACTTCCAAATATGCTTTTGATGGATGTCCATATCCTCATCCAAATCTCCAATTAACACATAGGCAGAAAGGACACTTTCAAAGATTGAGGAGTTGGTGTTTACACCCACTGGTTGCATTTTCTTAAAATTTTCTAAGAACTTTTCAGAAAAACTGATTTTGAACATATCCTTTAATCATTACATTCCATGAAATCACATTTCTTTGTCAAGGTATTTTTTGAAATAGTTCGCTTGCCTTGTCTATGCTTCTACATTTTCATGCATGTCTAACAGGGCACTTGTAAGTACAACATATGACAGAAAAATCCCTATTGTTATGCTTTAATGGTTGTCCCTTTGTTATTATTGGATATTTGATGTAGTGTACATTATTATAGTACAAGCCTATTTTTCAGATTTTTTCATTTAGCATCACTAATAATCTCCACAAGAACACTGTCTCTGTTTAAAATGATGGAAATGGTTCACATCTCTCAAAATTATTTCTCTTGCAACAATATTTTCTCTTGCAACAATATTGAAGATGAATTTAGATGGAGTGTGAAAATCAAAGCATACTCGAAGGTTCTTAACAACTCTAATAGTTGTACCAACAACCATGTTTAACAAACCAAATGCAATTGCTAGCTTTTCACTATGGTGGTAGATAAATGATTCTTTTTTCTTCTATTCCACAAAATTAAGTAAAAGTATTGAATCTAGAAATACCTTGTTGCCTTTATTTTCCAAGCCAATTTCTCCAATTTCGCATAACTCTCCCATGTTTGTGGATGTGATCTATCTCCTACACAAAAAAGCATGTACCATTTTATGCCATTCAATCCAACTACATGTAGGTATCTTTTAAATTCCTCTATCTTTCATCAATATCCTTACTATTTGAACCTCACCACACCTGCCCGCTTCTACATAGGTGTTTTAGAGAAGAACATAAGTCGCAACATTTTTAGGATCCAACTAAAAAAATAGTGTTGCTGGAATACTCATCCTATATTTATATATGTTCCATAGGCACCAAAGGTTTAACTAGCATCTTAGTAATAATGTTTAGGGTGTCCTCAAGATAGCCAACATGGGCACGAAGGTCAACCATGCACAACTAATGATCAACTATATATGTAATGCAATAAGGGTTACTGACATGTGAATTATGTGTAGCCTTCATCCACTAAACCTGCATGACTATATGCATCTAGAACACAAGCAAAGATTACAATGTCGGTGTTCTAGAGTGCTTCATTAATTCAAATATTTTGAGAGCTTCCTTGAAAATTTCATTTTGTACACATTCTGCAATCATATCATTTCATTCCATGAGATGACATCTCTTTGAGGCATTATGTCAAACAATTCATTTTGTAATACGTTTTGGTGTCAAATCTTTATGAATTATGGTTACTTTTATTACATTCAAATTATGAATTCTAGGAAATTATATATAGTAAATAGATTGATGGCTATTTGGATAGTGAAATTAGCTCTCTTAGAAATTAACTGAAATATCTTGTCTTGAAATATTTAGAAGGATTATTTTAATTAAAGAGGATTTTGTGGTTATTTTTGTAACAATGATTAACAATAATTTTACAGTGCAACTAGCTTACTATTTTCATTCAAGATATAATTAATCAAAGTCAAGAACATACCAAGAAGATGGTACTCTACTTAAAACCTCAACCTCACTAAGTTTAGTTTGCTTACATAAGGATATTAAGGAAGTTGTTAAACAATTAATATATATCATTTTTTGTTTGTGAAGGAGAATCATGTCAGATCCATTATGGCAGTGGATCAATATCCAATTTCTTAAGTAAAGATGATGCCACAGTTGGGAAACTTGTTGTGAAACATCAGGTGAGTAATTTTTTGATGTTAAGGCTTCTTGGTTGGATATCAAAGATATTTTCACATTAACTTAATTTTTAATTTATGTATAAATGGATTCTTTCATGGTACAAGTCTTTACTGAGACAACACATGAATCGAGGTTGACATTTTTGTTGTCTAAGTCTAATGGCATTCTTGGGCTTGGTTTCTAGGAAATTTTTGTTTATAATGTTGTTTCAATCTAGTTAGTGTTGATAGCCTTCATTCTATAATGTCTACTTCATTCTATAATATGAGTGTATCACCTTTCTTAAACTTTGAACAAGATTATGAAATCAAGGGTTCAATATGCATATTTCAGGCCTATGTTGAATACTCCGTTTAAGACATTGGTTGACAAGGCTACAATTTTTTAATTGATTTATCTTTCTTTTATGTTTGGACTTACATTTCTAAACTTACAATATACAATGCACTTTTATTCTTTCTGAATTGAGACTAATAGTAATTTTTTTGGTTGTATTGAGGCACAACTTCATTCATGGTAGAAAAGGTAGCACCCTATTGCTCATATCAGATGGCACACTACATGTAAAGGAGGAAATATTCTAGGGATATTGTTGGTTGCATTGAAGGAGAAAGCTTCATATATGGGACACAATCAACACTCTCCTTTTTGGATTCTACACATTACAACTTTCTTTAGAAATATTTCCCACATTGTAGAAGTTTTAAGAGATGAAAGGGGCATGTGCTTGCATTGAAGGGCTCCAAGCATGCATTTCCATCATTGGAATTTTTTTTTGGAGAAGTTTCTTTCTTGTCATTTTTGTGCATTGTAACTCAAATTTTTAATCTTGTGACTAAAAATAAACATTGTAATACTCTATTTCTAAGAATTTTTCAAGAGAGATATACATTTCAGACTTGTGCAAATTGTAAGAACACCCATCTTTTAATAAAGTTTAGTGATTTTTCCTTCTTAATTGGCTATCTTAATGTGTGCAATTGATGATTGATGTATATTTCTATTTTTTAATTTTAAATCCTCAAATATCAGCCAATTAAAATGACTAAATATACTACTAATTGACTTCAATTAATATTTAAATTGACTAAATATACTACCAATTGACATAAATCAGTTAATATAAATGACTAAATATATTAGAAATGGATGAAAATTAGTGAATAAAAATGACTAAATACACTACCAATTGACGACAATTAATTGTTACAATGACCAAATAAATGACTACCATGACTAAATAAATCACCAGTTAACAACAATCAATGACTAAATATACTACAAAATATACTACCAAATATACTACCAAATTAATGACTAAATATACTACCGAATTGATCAATCAAGATAACCAATAAATGACTAAAAATGGTTTAGTCATCAATTTGGTTGTGTTATAAATTACTGACAATAAACTATTAATGGTCATGTGATCATGATGTCATTTATAAGCAATTTTTAGTAGTTTTTTTAATCATATATTGTTGTTTCTATACTGGTGTCCATACCCTAGAGAAATAAGGAGACCTTCCATCTTGGTCTTCAAAAATGCATAATTAGATCCATCAAATAGAAGAGCCTCCGTGTGCACCATCCTAGACCTACCTCAAGTGGTTAAGCTTTCTTCCAAGGAACCTTTCTCTGATACCAATTTTTGAATGCACAAGACAACTAAGAGGGGGGTGAATTAGTTGTACATTAAAACATCAAACCCTCATTAAAATTTAGATCTACATTAATCCTTAAACCCTTAACAACCATTAAACCCTTATCATGTATTAGCATAACATAAACATGAGAAACAGTAATGCAAACACATCCAAACACATGAAAAACTAGATTTACATGGAAAACCCAAGGAGGGAATAACAACAGTGAGGATTAGCTCACAATATAAAGTAATTGCAATACCTAGCATAATAGGCTCACTTCTAGAGGGCTCACTTCCCAAAAGAAAGAAGGGCTCACTACAAATGGCTCATTTCCAAATTAGAAAGAATAATATAGAAGATTGTTACAATGAGAAATCCATCTTAGAGCAACAAAAAATTTCCACCACTGCTTCACCAAAAAATTCACTCTCTATAGAATGTAGACACCTTCTACTCACTACTTGCAATAGTCTTAGTCATTAAAGCTCATACCGCATTTCACACTTTCACACCTCACATCATAACTCACATCACACACACTTCACAACACAATCCTTCATCAACTCACCACATATATATACCATCCTCAACCTTGAAAATAGAGTATTCGAGGTTATCCTGACCATCTAAGAATATTGTAAACTCACTTGCAAGAATAAGTGTTGTTGATGTATAGTGTGGGCACTCACATGATCACATCATTCTAGTATGTTGAATAGAGTATATCCTACCATCTAAATAAGGTTACTTTCCCTAGTGACACTAAAATGGAATTTGAAAGTGGATAATAATATTATTATGGTTATTTTAACAATAATCTTCATCAATGTTTTGGCATTAAGAGGAATATTAATATTATTGATAAGTACAAAAATTAATACCATGGGTAATGTTTTATGAGAGGCAGTATAGACATTAACATTGTAGAGTAGTATTAAAAATACTAACAATGGAAACATTAAGAATAATATCAATAGTTATAACTAAAGTTATTAATATTAATATAATGGACATTATAATAAGATATATTTGAAAATTTATATCTAATGGAGTAAGGACTAATGTACCATAAATTATTCTAACATAACCATGTTAATGATTTAGTCAAACCTCGAAAACGAGAGTTAGTGTCCTATTTTATCAAACTCCTTGTTGAGACATTAAGATGTCGAAGGGATTTAGGTTAGAACTTTCTAGCATTATAGTTATGGTCACACCTATTGAATGAATCTATACCTAGTGAGAAAAATAGATGATGACCTACCTAGGTGTGCATTGTGGTCATTCTACCTTGACTTGGGCATGTTTTAGTATATGTTTTGGGTGTATAAATGTTAAGCATATATTAAGGGCTATCACCATATGCATTCTCATATTTAAAGTTACAAATGATAATAAGTGGGTTTGAGACCCATCCCTTTTCGTAGAAACCTTGTAACACCTTATATGCCACTTCAAAATAATCCCCTAGTATCATACTTATGTCTTGTGGATAGAAGTGTTGTGATGCTCTTAAAAATTATGTCATACTACTTCTAATTCAAGTTTAGAAGGACCCTCTTTTATATAAGAATTTCATGAAACCTTAGAGCATGTGATCTATAATTTGAGTTATTTTAAAATAAGTTGTAAATATGTGGTTAACATTTTGACCACCTTGATAGAGGATAAAGTTAAGATAAAATAATCTATTGAACCAATTACCTCCCTCCTTAGTTAGGTGTACAAGTCTTGCCAATGTGATTAATATCTTTAGGTGTATAAGTCCTTGTTCAAAAAAATATGTGCATTCCCTCCTTTTACAAAAGTTGGAAGTTCAATAAGAAGGTTGATCCTCCTTGCTTAGTATTTTGTGGACCTAGAAATTTTATTGAGTGTAAAATTAATGTGATTGTGGCATAACATAGATATGTTTGAAAGGAAAACAAAATGAGAGAAAATGTAGGGAAATAATAACTCACCCTTTTTACTTCAACAAAATGGTAGGGTAGCTAGAATTAGATGAGTGAGATCTAGTGAAATAAAATTAGCATAGAAATAATAATACTTATGTATATTAAGACTTGATTTGAAAAAAAAACCAACATGTTTGTTGGGTGATTGAAAGAAAAAAATTAAAAAATTGCTAAAGAGTTGATTTAGCAAGCACTAGACCTTTGCAACTAATATTGATTATGAATGGGCAGAATGAATAAGATTTATGTGCATCTTCCTGTAGCATAATATGATAAAGTATGTAAAGACTTTTAAGATTGTAGTGGAAATTGTAGTGCCCTCCAGTTGTTGCTACTATGTCTTTAGATTTGCTTATGATGTTTGACAATATCTTATTATGATAGATCTTGATACCTTGTTATTATTTTATGATCGTTGACATTAGAGCAATGTTGATGTTATACTTTGATGTGATGATACTTTATGTGTTGCTTATGATTTATGTTATGCTTATGGATTAACGTAGTTGCTATTTGGGAATATTGATGTACATTTATATGATGATTTATGGATGCTTTATTCTTGTTAGTTTTGTGTGATTGTATTGGTGAAGAGGACGAGATTACATCACTCGCATGTGAGCGCCCTGTGATTTCGCGATTTCTCTTTACGGTGTATCTGCTATGTTTATATGCATGTTCGACATTCGTCTTGTTTGCAGGATTGCAGGTACAGGACATCGTCTCCACCTGGCTTCACAGGTCTAAGCGTGTCCATTTTCCCAACGATAATGTTGATAGGGAAATAGTAACGGGGTTCCCTTGTCAAACCACAAACCCAGTCACAGTGTGTCATCAGTTCGTGGTTGGTTTGTCGTAGTGTCATGTCGTCTTTGGTTGTTTGATAATTTATTATCTTGCGAGATTGTTTGTGAAAATTAATGTTTAAATATTTTAAATGTTAATTTATGTATTTTAGATTAAAGTTGTTATTTATTTAATTTAATTTAATTCGTCTGGTAAGGTAATTTAATCTTTTGATTAAATTTATCTTATTAAGTGGATAAATTAATTAATTAAATTAAGCTTGTTGATTAAATTAATTAATTAATTAAAGTTGTTTTGATAAAGTGCATAGTTTAAATTATTTAAATTTATTTTGAAATTAAATTGTGATTTAAATACTAAAAAGGGGATATTTAATTAAATGCATTTGTTAATTTTAATTGTGCAAATTTAAATTAAAGAAAATATATATATTTTAAAAGAATTGTTTTCTTCATGTTTTGAATTTTGACTTAGAGTTTTTTTTTAAAATGATCTTGAATTGAATGTTGAAGTTAGAACTAATGGTTCAATTTTGATTACATGCAAGATAAGTTGTAAATGCATAATGAAAATATCTTGGATTGAAAAGATATCTTATGTGACAAGTGTTAGTTAATTTATGAAGGGATTTGATTTGGGATTATTTTACAGAAAGAATATTGGGATTAATTGGAAAGAGGAAAGATTTGTTTTTTCACGGGAATGGTTACAAGGTTCTTGTGTGAAGTTCTTTTGTTAAAAAAAAAGATTGATTGAAAAAGTTTACAAGGAAATTCTTGACTGGATTTATTTTTGTACATCTTTTGGAAAAATAAATCTTTGAGAAAAACTTGGGAATTGAAATACGAAGGCTCAACTTCATTCTTCATCAATTCAAGCTTGAGGATCTATACAATTTTGTAGAAGCTTTATTTAGATATTGTGAAATTGAAAGTTTAGAAGATCTGTGTGTTTCATGGAGGTTTTGATTTAAAGTTTTGAAGGGATGTCTGTTAAACCTGTTGTGAAAATTTGGAACCTCTGTAGAAGTATTGTTAAAATCTTAGATCCTCTGTAGGGAAATGAATTTAAAATGATAGGAATTTTTTTTAAAAAGAAAACAATAGATAATTTAGAAAACCTCTGTAGGATTGAAAATGAAATCCTTGATAAAATAGTAGATTTTACCTACAGAAAAAATTATATTAAAAAAATAGTAGAGATAGAGGGTCACTAAATTAATCATAACTCAAAATGTACGAAATAGGTATGGTTGATTTGTTTATATGTTTTAAAAAACTTGGTGGCGCACCTTCAGTAAATTTTTTAGAAAAACCCAGATTTGAAAACAAAAGTTATTGAAGTCACAACATACTAGTTTTATGATTAGTATTGTTTGAATATGGTAAATTATTTTTAATTAATTAAATAATATATATTTATATATATGTATAATTATATGTATTATACATATTTAATTATATATATTTAAATATATTTTGATAATAGATGTATGCAAATGCATGAAATAGACTATTTATAGAATGTTATAATTTAAAAGAGAAAGTTGAATTTAAAGTAGATGTTTGATAATAAAATGATTTTATTAGAAAAATTGATTTTAATGAGGTATGCACAAGTAGTTATTTTAAGATGAAATGATTTAAAAAAAAATGAATATTATGTATTATTTGGTGTATGCAAAGCATGAATAGTTAAAATTGAATGAATTTTATAAAGAAATTCTTTTTATTATTGTGTGTGTTATTGTGAAATTGGAGTTAAACTATTAGTGTTAATTTTCTTATTGCTTGTAAATGAAATTAAATTAAGTTGATTTTATCATTAGATGAAATTGAGAAAAAATGAAGGAAAACAATTAGCTTTAGTTTCTTATTGAAAATGTAAATGGAATTATGTATTATTTTGATTGTTTGCATGCAATATGTAATTGCCTTATTTGGATTTAGAATATCCTAATATTAGCTTTTATCTTGTGCTTGAAATTGTTTAAAGTTATGTTTCTTTCATTCTCGTTGTTGGGGCAAATTGAGTTATTGTTTATGAAAGACTTCCAGACGTGTCTCCTTTGTGGTGGGGGTTGTATCTTGTGTTGGTTTACTTTGAGTTTTACCAAGAAAACGGATATGGCCATTGAAATACCCTCACAATGCTTGATCGCTTATTTCGTACAAATAACAATAAATACGTATAAGATGTAATATCCTATCTCTCTTAAAAGGTAAATCTCTATTAGCAAGCCTCGGGAGATAACTCTGCAAGGTATCTAAGTGTCGTGTCTTGACAATGCATAAACAACTCGATAAAATGCGGAAATTGCCGGGTAATCACAATGGGACCTTACTACAAGAAAATGTTGAATCAATTTTATCAGATTTAACAAACTGGTAAGCCTTCAATCCAAGATTTGATCCAATGATTAAAGAAATAGAAAAGGATAAGGGTTTCAGAGAGATTTCTAAATCTAATACTACTCCTAAGATTAACAATGAGAGCAACCAATACCCAAAATGGACCAATCCTTCAAAACTGATTTCTGCTTGACCCAGATAAATCTGCTACCTTACAGAAAACAATGTAATCTTCTAAGGCTCTTAAGATTTTCAGACCATAAACATGCATTCAAATAACCCTATTGCAGTTGAAATGAACAACATTTACGATTGAACTAAGCACAAGGAATATCAAGTCCAAGCTAACTTTGCAAAGCAACTAACAGTCAATTGGTTGCGAAAAGTATGGACTGAAGGATTGCTGCAACATTTAAGTATTGGATCACAAACATTATCAAATCAAATCTATCTAGATATTTACCAACTCAAAGCAATTTTAAAGATGGAAAACAAGAACCATGCAAGACAAGAGAATACCAGAATGGCACCAAATCACAATGACATTACTTATATTCAGATTGTCCACTATAGCAACAACTTTGGTTTTCTGTTACAATATTTTCTTTAGAGAAACTATTCACTAACTTACTCTACCTCTAACTGGCTAATTTCTAACTATTTTCCCTCTAGCTTCTGAATAAAAATTATCTAACCCTTTACAAAGAGGCCAAATGCCCAATATATAGAAACTGTAGAAAACCCGTCGGCCAAGCAAGGGTTTTGCAGCAATAACTCTGCGCAACCACCTGGCCAAGAAGGTCGACAAAATGGGTCAAATAGGCAATAAATGCATGTCCTGTCAAGGTCACCCCTAGATCCGTGATGTAGCCCGGTCGTTGTGCAGGAAGATAATGGGGAAGCACAAATCGTGCTGCCGCCCATCATCAGCCCCTTTCCCTGTTGTCCTAGCACCGATCTGACCCTTTGTGTAGCCTCAAGAACACCTCATCCAAGTCGGCCATAGGTGGTACTGGTAGAACCCTAAGTCGCCTCTCTATGGATGTAATCTCCTCCCTTGAGTGTTTGACCGACCTATCCCAGTATGTTTTGTGTGCCACATGCTTATCAATAACTGTGAGGTAGGTGGTTGCATCATCTAGTTGGTGCTCAGAGAAAGACCCGTCATCAAGTGGTCCATAGACATCATGCCACCACTCTTTCAACTGCTCAAACTTCAAATACCTAGGTGTGATTTTCCTTCATCCTGTCATAATTTTGAAAAAAGAAATGGAGCCATCATAGATGCTAGCTAGGGTGTCATCAATGTGTTTTCTCTGTTTGTAAACCTTCCTCAACACTTTTTGCTGGATTTGCAATGTTTCAAACCATTCCCATGGCTCAGAAGCTCTAGAAGAAGGAAGAATCCCATCGCTGACCAACTTTTCCTAGGTGTATTC
>VDFB02031760.1:0-61858 GCA_007258455.2 Sequoia sempervirens | reverse complement strand
TATGTATATTGAGTTTTGATCATGTCTCATGTATTAAGTTTTGAACTGTTTAGTTTCATTGGACATTGGACACTTGTATTATTTTGATGAGCGATGATATGCAGCGGCGATGTTTTTGATGATGATATGGTTGTGCATTTGTGATGTGATATGGATGTTACTTTTATGCATGTATGATATAAGATGGATTTTTGATATGTTTTTATTATTTTTGCGGACTAATCGTATGATGCAGGATGATTTAATGATATGATGTAAATGGATGATCTATGATGTAGGTGCAATGATTTGTAATGATGTACATATGAACTTGTTGATTTTTGAATTTGTGCAGCAAATGCATAGGTGAATAATATGAAATGAAAATGATAGATAGTGAATGTGATACTAATGATGATAATGATATATGTGGTAATGGTAATGTGAGGATAATGAGATGATGATGAGGAATGACAAATGATAATTGATAATGATAAAATGATAAAATGAAAATGAAAATGGTAATAATAACGATAATGATAAATGATAGTGATGATAATGAAAAATGAATGAATGACATGGTAAATTGATGATGATAAAAAATGAATGAATGACATGGTAAATTGATGATGATAATGATGAAGATGCAATGAATGATAAAATAAAATGAATGAAATGATACATGATAAATGAGAATGATAATGATAAAGGATAATGATAAAAATGAAGTGATAAAATGAATGAAATGATAAATGATAAGGATAAAAATGAAGTGATAAAATGAATGAAATGATAAATGATAAATGAGAATGAAATGATAAATGATAATGATAAAAATGAAGTGACAAAATGAATGAAATGATAAATGATAAATGAGAATGAAGTGATAAATGATAATGATAAAAATGATAAATGAGAATGAAATGATAAATGATAATGATAAAAATGAAGTGATAAAATGAATGAAATGATAAATTGCTGAGAAAATGAATCAATTGTCCAAATGTCCTCCACAAAAAGCTCAGAACGACATGACAACCGTTAATGCGTTCATTCCACCTTTCAAAACACTGAGGTGAATCCAATATGCAGATATATACAATGATCTAATAAATATGCAACTAAATGAAACTAACCAGTTTGTTGAGCCTGTTATAAGCCTTCTTGAATCATCATAGAACGTTTTTAAAAATGTTGGAAGTATGTACAAGCATCAGAGGGGAAATTAGCGCCAATGATGACTAGAGTACAACTTTCATGAATTTTGATATAGCAAGCGAACACAAGCATTGAGGTATAATTGAACCGAGATGACCTGAGCATTTCTTGCATAAACAGACAAAGATTAACCACCTTTCTAATGCAAATGTGGAACTGTCATCGATGATATTGCTTTGGTCATCATGTCCTGTGACATATTTGCATCAGATTGACCGTTAATTTCAAGACAACAGACAAAGAAAAATCATTCTCGTTCCTTGCCACTCTAGTTCAGTACATCATTGAGTGTGCTCCAGAGCAATGATATCGAAAATCAAACAACTTTTGGTCAACCATGTAATACTGTTATTTCATACATTATTCAGATTTTTGGATCATCTAATTAGACAATGATATGGTATCTGCCGAAAAGTGTTTCATGAGAAGGCTTGATGATCGAATAATGTTTCACGTGAGTTGATTGTTGGCATGATCGGATCTTATGTCATAGTCCAGCTATATTAGTATGCTCTGAAAGTTAAGTGCCCCTAGTTGAGTTTTTTTTTTTTTTGCCCCGTTTATTGACACAACTTGCGGAAAGGAATATGTACAATAGTCAAGCCGTGGTAAGACGTTTTATCACTCTAGGAAAAATGACGGTAGGATGATGCGATTATAACCCTAAGATGCGGAAAAGGATGCGGAAAGAAGAAAAGCTAAAAAGCCAAAGTGCAAAACAGGAACTAATAGATGGAGAGGTACAGATAGCGTCTATTTTCCAAATTTTCACTTTCTGTATTTATTACATTTTTCTGATTTCTTTTTGATTTTTTTGTATTTTTCTGTCAATAGACTGCTTGTTTGCCAGGTTTTCACCCTATGACCTTTTTTTTTTTTGTATTTTATTTGTTTTGGATTTTCGGGACTTACGCTATTTTTGTATTTCTTGAGGACTTTTACTTTCATTTTTTGTATTTCTTGATTTTCTGTTGTTTTTGTATTTCTTGAGGACTTTTCTGCTTGTTTTATGCTTCTTGAGGACTTTTTAATTTGTTTATTGCTTCTTAGGGACTTTTTGCCGTTTTGTACTTCTTGAGGGACTTTTTCTATTTGTTTTTTATTAGCTATTGGACTTTTTCTGGTGTTTTTGTATTTCTTCAGGACTTTTTCTGCTATTTTTGTATTTCTTCAGGACTTTCTTTTCCTTAAACATAGTATTTCTTAAGATGCATACTGTTGATGGGTTCATCAAACAGGTCTCCTTCTGAAGCTTGATAACTTGTATGCTCCCGAACCATAGACTGCAATAACCACGTAAGGGCCTAGCCAATTTGGTTCAAACTTTCCTTTCTTTTCTCTGTCTTGTTGATTACGTGGGTTCTCTTTCAGAACTAGATCCCCCACCTGAAAGGTACATGGCTTTACTTTGTGATTATAGCTACGAGACATCATCTGTTGGTATGCTTTCAAATGGTCAGCTGCTCTCTGTCGCTTTTCATCTAGAAGTTCCAACTCTTGTAGTCGGGAAACTCTGTATTCATCATCTGTTATGAGACCTTTTAGTGATACCCTTAGTGAAGGGATTTCAACTTCTAAAGGTAATATGGCGTCTGCTCCATAGACAAGGGCAAAAGGTGTTGCTCCTGTCAGAGTTTGGACACTAGTTTTGTAAGCCCACAAGGCAGGATTGAGTTGAACATGCCAATCCTTCCCTGAGTCATTGACAGTCTTCTTCAAAATCTTTAGTATAGTCTTGTTTGAGGCCTCTGCTTGGCCATTCCCTTGTGGATAGTAAGGCGTTGAATATCTGTGCTGAATATGGAATCTTTCACAAAGTTCATCAACATCCTGATTCTTGAAAGGTTGACCATTATCTGTAATAATAGCATTAGGAATACCATATCGACAAATAATGTAGTTGAGTATGAAGGATGAAATTTGTTTTCTGGTGACTTTAGAGAGAGGTACTGCCTCAATCCACTTAGTGAAATATTTTGTCGCTGTGATGATGAACTTATGCCCATTTGAGGATGAAGGATGAATTTTCCCTACTAGATTTAACCCCCATTGAGAAAATGGCCAGGTTGGTGTGAATGAGTGAAGTTCTTGTGCAGGAGCATGAATAAGATTCCCATGAATCTGAAATTTTGAGCATGTTTTAACAAAAGTGAATGATTCCCTCTCCATTGTAGGCCAGTAGTAACCCATTCTAATCAATTTCTTGGATAAGGTTAGTCCACTCGAATGAGTACCACAAATGCCCACATGAACTTCTTGTAAAGCTTTGTCAAATTCGTCACGTTCAAGACATCGAAGTAAAGTACCATCAAGACCACGACGATAAAGGGTATCGGCGATAAGGGTATATCGAGAAGATTGTCGGATAAAGTTACATTTTTGGTTGTGGGATAAGTCAGGCGGTAAAGTGTCATCTTTTAGGTAGGCATAAATCTTACCATACCAGGGTGAATCGGATCCTACCAGGTGGCAGATAATTTGGCTTTCAGGTGTGTCATAGGCAGGTGTAAATAATTGTTCCACCAGAAATTCATAGTGAGTCTATTTTTCTGGGAGTTGTACCAATGAGGCGATTGTAGCCATAGTGTCGGTCGTTTTGTTGTCAATCCTTGGAATTTGTGTGAACTAAATGTCCACAAATTACTTTTTGAAGTCATCAATCATCTTCTTGTATGGCAACAACTTGTCATCTTTAGTCTGATAATCATCATTGATTTGATTAATAACTAGTTGTGAGTCCCCATAAACTTGTAGCTCGGTAATCCTCCATTCCAATGTTGTTTTTAGTCCAGTGATGAGTGCTTCATATTCGGCTATGTTATTGGTGCATGGAAACATTAGCCTATATGACTGAGGAATAGTATGTCCTTGAGGTGTGACGAAGAGAATGCCTGCCCCCGATCCATGTTGAGTAAAAGAACCATCAAAGTATAAAGACCATAGTTGCTTGAATTCTGCAGTGAAAACATCAGCATCTAGAAATTCAATGTGCAAAGGGTGCTCTGCTTGTAGGGGAGCGTCTGCTAGTTGATCCATGATAACTTGTCCCTTGATTGCTTTGCGATTGACATAGTGGATGTCAAACTCACTCAAAATCATGACCCATTTTGCTAACCTTCCTGTTAGTGATACTTTACTTAGTAGATACTTGAGTGGATCAATTTTTGAAATAAGATTGATTGTATGAGTTAGCATGTAATGTCTGAATTTCTGTGAGGCAAAAACTACTGCTAAACAAGCCTTCTCAATGAAAGTGTAGTTAAGTTCATGACTTGTCAGTGTTCTGCTAATGTAATAGATTGCACGTTCTTTTCCTTCACGGTCTTCTTGTGCTAATAATGCCCCCAAGGATGTCTCGGTTGTAGCAATATACAGGATCAGTGGTTTGTCCGGATTTGGTGGTATGATAACCGGTGGGTTTATCAGGTACTGCTTGATTTGTTGAAATGCCATTTCACATTTGTCATCCCAACTAAAAGGAACATTCTTATGCAGGAGATGTGTGAATGGTAAAATTTTGTTGGCCAATTGCACAATGAATCTTCTGATGGATTGAATTCGCCCTTGTAATGATCTCAATTGACTGATGTTCTTTGGAGGAGGCATCTTCATGATTGCCTGAACTTTAGCAGGATCTACTTCAATTCCCTTTTCTGAAACGATATATCCTAAAAGTTTTCCAGACGTGACCCCAAAAACACATTTCTTAGGATTTAGGCGATCCTTGAATTTTTCTAATCTGGTAAATATTTTTGACAGTATTTCCAGGTGTCCTTCTCTAGTGTATGATTTTTCCAATATGTCATCCACATAATCTTCCATGAATGTGTGCATCATGTCATGAAAGATCGTAGTCATAGCTCTTTGATAAGTAGCTCCAGCATTATTTAGACTGAAAGGCATGACATTCCAACAGTATGTTCCCCACGGACAAGTGAAAGTTGTTTTCTCTTGGTCTTCTGGTGCAATCTTGATTTGGTTGTAACCAGAGAAACCATCCATTAATGAATACATGGCATGGCCAGCTGTCAAATCAACTATAGTGTCGATGCTTGGAAGCGGAAAGTCATCCTTTGGGAAAGCTTTGTTAAGATCTCTGAAATCAGTGCATACTCTAATGCGTTTATCTGGCTTTGCTACTGGTACAATATTGGAGATCCATTCTGCATAGGCAATTGATCTTATAAAGCCTGCATCGAGGAGCTTCTTGAGTTCTTCTTTAACCAGTAGTGCCACATGAGGGTTCATCTTTCTGAGTTTTTGTTTTACTAGTTTAGCTCCTGGTTTAATAGAAAAATGATGCATTATGAGATCCGGATCAAGACCTGGCATGTCTGTGTATGACCAAGCAAAATTGACTTGATTTTCTTTGAGAAAGTTCATGAACTCTGGGATTTCTTTATCTATCATTGATTCAGCTACCTGTAGAATCCTTGGATTATCTGTAGTTGCAATATTGATTTCCTTTGTAGGCTCGATCAAGATGGGCGATCACTCATGATAGTGCTCTGGGAGAGTGTCAAGAATCCCATCAGTTGGTGCCTTAAAAAGGTTTTCACCATCTGATACACTCTTTATTTTATCTTTTGTTTGATCTAGTACTGCCAGATTCTGGTTTTCACCACTAGATCATTTTTCTTTATTTTCATTTTTGCAACTAGGAGACTTGAAACTCTCCTGATTTAAAGACTTCATACCGAAAATCGCTAGTGGAACAATTATTTACATCATCTGCGGAAAGGAAGTTTATGATAGCTTCGTCATTTGGAAAAATAGGTATATCAATAGGTTCGGTTAGATCCCAGTCAATGAGATCAGGATGGATTAAATGTAACAAGTCATTTGGTCGTGTGAAATCGGCAATGGTTAGGGTCAAGACAGAGTTATCAGTAGGATCCGAGGTATGCGGTAGGTCAATGATGGTACTATTCTCCTGATAGTCTTGTTCATTAAAATCTGACTCAGTATCACTAGACTCATAGTTGTTTTGTGGTTCAGATTCTTGTGGTTGGGACCCTGAACCTTCTCCTTTGATTAAAGTGGGTGTATACTTGTGTATGAAATCTACCTCTTTGTCTCTCCAAAATTCATCATCGTGGATGGTATCCCATTCATATTCAGCAGAATCTGTATCAGAGTTATTTTCTATGAACTTCAGGATTGATGCCAAACATGCCTCTTTCTTATCAGAACCTTCTTGTAGTGTAAAAACATTACCCTGTGATTGGTTGGATGGGGTAGCATCATAGCCTAGTCCAGTTTTATCATATGCAGCAAGCCCTGGAAGATGGATAGGCTCAACTACGCCTTATTTTCTTTTTCCAAGAGGACCATTGTCATATCCCATCTTTTGCATGATGGAATATCCTTTCCCATATCTGTTAGTTGGTAAGGTGACATTTAGAACTGTTTCATCTTCATCCTTATAAAGCCAATTCAGAATTGTTGTATCTTCAAGATCCCCCATAGGGAATTTCTCTTTGATAAATTGTCCATTGAACTTGGTAGTTGGTTCTGTTTGTAGTTGTACTGATGTTGATGCTACAGATATCTGTTGTGTAATAGAAGGTTGTCCATGTGATCGAGGTGATGTAGGTAGATTAGCAAGACATAGAGAATATTCCCCAACTCCACTTTCCTTAAACTGTAGTTTCTTGTCAAAGCTTCCGGCTAATTGACTGATGTGTGGATCATTCTTAGGAGAAGTATTAGCAAGTGCTTCTCGATTGTTTGGAACCAAAGTATCCTGACTAGTTTTGACATTGGCACAAGTTTGGATGTTAGAATTATCTGCTGATATAGTGATTTCCTATCCATCATATGGAAACTTAAGACATTTATGGTAAGTGGATGGAACAGCTTGCATTTCATGAATCCACGGATGACCCAACAAGATGTTGTATGCAAGATCCCGGTCTAAAACTTGACAAAAGGTATTTTTGATAACAGGTCCCACTCTGATTGGTAGCATGATTAGACCTTTAGACGTTCTTTCCTCATCATCATAGGCTTTTATAGTAATCTTCCTTCTAGGATCAATGGAGTCCTCTAAAAATCCTAAAGCTTGAACCACCTTCAAGGTACATATATTTAAACCAGCCCCTCCATCTATTAGGACACGTTTAACATGAAATTTATGGATCATGACCTCTAAGTATAATGATGAATTGTGGGGATGAGTCATGGAAACATCATCTTTGTCAGAGAATGAAAGACATGTGGGTGAGGACAAATGTCCTACCATGGCTTGGAATCGGTTCACATCCAAATCTGTGGATATAGTTGTTTCAAAAAGGGCTTTGTCTAAAATTTCCTTATGTGCAGGGGAAATCTTCAGAAGTTCTAAAATGGAGATTTGGGCCGGAGTTTTTCGAAGTTGGTTAACTAAGTCATATTGATGTTGAGGGAAGGTCTCAGTGGATTTCGAAGAGGCACCTTTCAAGACAACTTTAGCTTGTGCTCTCGTTGTGACATTAACTTGTCCATTGTCTACTTTCTCCTTAATTTTTATAACGTTGATTCAGTCATCGTTCATATAGAGGTGACGGATTACATTGTTATCGAGTTGGTTCACATTTTTGTCTGAAGACTCTCCCTTTTGATAATTCGGTAAAGGGTTGCGAAATGCTTGGTGATCTTCATTGGATTTTTGTTGTCCTTCTACTGTGATAATGCCCTTGTCAATTAGGTCTTGAATAGCATGCTTCAAAGCTTGACAGTTGTTTGTACGATGACCTATGCACCTATGGTAGTCACAAAAATAAGCTTCATTCCATGATGGAGGTTTTACACTAGGTTCATAATTGCGTTGCGGTGGTAACATAAGGACATTCTTTTCCATAACCTCTTTGAAAGCAGATTCCAAGGATTGTCCTAGTGGAGTGAAAGTTCTTCTATTAGAGAAGAATGAAAAGCGTTGTGGGTTCGTGTTTGAGGTATTCCCTAAAGTGTTGTTGTTGTTGTTGTTCCCACGATAGTTTTGGTTGTTGACAGTCCCCTGATTGTTGTTTGTTGGAGGAGGAAAATTGTTTCCTTGATTCGTGACTGAATTGACATTGTTGTAATTATTGTTTCAAGTAGTATTGGGAGCACTCAGAACAAACGGCTTAGATGTGACATGATTTGCATCTACAACACCATTTTTTACAATGTTTTTGTTGCGAGTCCAAAATTTAGACTTGTCTTGATTGTTGTAATGGTTAGATGAGCTAGGATTGTCCCTGTCAAGTTTTATTTTCCCTCTTTTGACTAAAGCACCTTCGATGGTGATGGCATCCTCAATCAATTTCTCAAAGGAGGGTGGACAATGTAGATTTAAGCGATAGCTCATTTCTGGGTTGAGGCTATTGATGAAAGTAACCATTTTTTCCTTTTCAGGGACATGCCGTGGGTACCTAGTGAACATTCTTCTCCATCTTTGAAGAAAGGTAGTGAAAGGTTCACCAGGTTTTTGCGCAACTTTGCAAAGATCAATCATGGCGATTTGGTGTTGAATGTTGTAGGCGTATTGTGTTATGAACAGATTGATCAATTCCTCAAATGTTTGAACAGGAGGTGTAATCTTAGATAACCATTCCATAGAGTTAACTCCAAGGCTCCGAGGGAATAATCGCAATAAATAAGTATCCTCATGGGAAAATTCCAATGTCATGTTTCAAAAGTCTCTAACGTGGTCAATTGGATCCGATTTCCCATTATAACGATCAAATTTGGGAATTTCACAATGTTTAGGAAATGGAATCATGTTGAGACTTCTATCAAAAGGATAAGGACATATGTCATCAAGAGTGTATTTCTTTGTTGTGGTCCCTCCTTGTAACTCTTTGACCTGTCCTTGGAGTGCCTTAAACTGTTGTGTAAGAGTAGTAAAATCAGATGAGGATGTTTCTTCTTCTTTGCTTTTTAATTTCTCAATATCAAAATCCTTAGGCAGTTTAGCTCCTTGATCAGCTAAGAAGAGAAAATACTTTTCTTTGTCACGTTGTAGAATCTTTTCAAGGGCTTTAAGAAACTTGGGGTCTTATTCAGCCTCTCTAATATGAAGTTCTTGCTCATCATCACTATCTACGGGAGTTTTGTTCATGTCTTTGTTCTTATGAAACAAATTTTCCTCTCTATCAGCCATATTGTCGTCACTGAAAAGAGGATTGCGACTCACACTAAAAAGAGGGCTATCACGTTCACCTTCTTCTTGAATGTTGTGGGTGGGAGTTTCTTGTTGAGATGTTTCTCCTAGTTTGTTGTGTTGAGATCTTGTAAAAATAGGCATATGTAAGTGATCCTATGATATGATCAAAGGTCACTGAAGGATTTGACTAGGATGCGTCGAATATTCAATTGGAGGTTGTGGTATATTCTCAAACTCAAGAGGTTGATTAAGATTGTGATGTTGAGATAACGCTAATCTTTGATAATAAGCTTGAGTAGCCAAAGGTTCTATAGCGTAATTGTCAGTGAATCCTCTAATGTAGTCTTGGTATCTATGGAGAAATGTACGATAATGGAGCAAGACGTCTCGACTCTTATACAAAAATTCCTTGCGGTCTAAAGTCTTTTTGTAACTTAAGTTCGTTTTGGGTTTCTTGATCCTATTGAAGATTGATTTCTTAGCGAACTTGGTTGATTTCCACTTTCTCAACATGGGAGAGAAATCTCAGAAATTCGGGTCTGTGTAAAATTTTTGAAAGAAATTCAGAAGCGCTATTCTGTTTCCTAAATGCGCTGCAGAAAGAGGTATATGCGCTGGAGAAAGAGTCAAATGCGCTGCAAAATACCTCAAATGCATAGAAACAGAGCACAGATGCGCTAAAACAGTTCTTAAATGCGCTGAAAAATGTCTCAGATGCGCTGAACCATCTAGTGGATGCGCCAGAACAGAGTCTAAATGCGCTGCAGTTTTTCCTATATGCGCTAAAACAGTTTTCTAAAGACAGTTTTTGACCAGTTTCAGCTGAAGTTTTTCATGTTTGTTTTGGATGATCCTTTATCTGAATTAATGTTTTTGAAAGCACATCAAATAGTATGATTTAAGTTGATCATAACCAAGCACAGAATAAGACAAGCACAACCTAGGTTAGGCCAGGACAATATCCGCTAGATTCCACGTGGGTTTCCCCAACCACATATCAGTAGCGTGTGAATTTAGAAGCTTGGCTGCATGGGCTCCCCCTTACAGTGCACTCTCTTCTCAGGCCAACCAAGCTTCCAACCTCCATGAAACTCCCATGGCGAGCTGATCACCTCTACTACAGACTGCGAAAGTGTGGAAGGCTTCACACCGACTGATACTGGACTAGCAGATAGAAGGTTTTTGGCTTTCTAAACAATGGTATTTAGTTCGGGACCCCCGTTCGAGTGGCCATACATGGGGCAAGAGATTAATCACCATTAAGGTGGCACTCCAGCCTGAAGAGGTTAAACTCAACAGGGTTTAAGGGAGTACAACTCCGTCCGTATGACACATCCGCACTTAAAGATTTACATTTATATACCGGTTGGGGGTAGCTTGGCTTTAGCTCCGTTGCCGGTTTGAGTCACGTTGGGGTGATGAAATCCCCAGGCAGGCCCAATTTCTAGAGTCAATAACCGTTTCTCTTGCACCCAGGATCACACAAGTGCGCAAGGGGAGAGGATACTTCGATTATCAAGTCAGGGTTACACAGGGAAAAGTGGGTCTAGTTTTTTGATCACCTAGTTTGCATAGGGTGAGAGCATAATCACCTACCACTTTCGAGCACAGTCAAGAAGAGTAGACAGGTTCATTTTAGGTGCACCAAAATCAAAAGTGATTTAATCTAAGTGAGATTTTGCTTCACAACAGACATGGGGTTCATTTTAACTGCATGATAAAGGTGTGGTGGCTACCCTAGATTGATTCATTTTAAATCCAGCAAGAAAGAAAGAAATTCTGTCTGCGAAAGGCGTCAGACTCAGAGTCCCTATTACAACTCAGATGCGAAACTCTGTCACCCAGATGCGTGAAAATAGAACCCAAATGAGCAACTTTGTTACCCAGATGTGCAAAAATAGAACCCAAATGCGCAACTCTGTTACCCAGATGCGCGAAAATAGAACCTATATGCGCTAATCTAAATGCAATTTTTTTAAAAAAAATTTTTGAAACATATTTGAATGTGCTAAAGAAAGTCCTATATGTGGTAACTAAACCCCTATATGCTCTGCAGAAATGCCCAGATGCGCCACTCTGTTTCCCATATGTGCTGCAGAAATGCCCAGATGCACCGAAACAGTCTTTCAAATGCGCCAAAGTACCTGCAAAAAGAATTTTTTTGGATCTTCCAGATGTGCTTTCGGATGTCAGAAAACCTGCAAGTAAACCTGCAAGAAAAACCTGCAAGAAAGAAGTCTAAAATAGGGGCATGTGCCCCACGGTGGGCGCCATTTAATGTGTGATAAAAAATAATATGCGTAAATGAATTGAAATAAAATACTATTTAAGCACACCAATAAGACATTGTATCAAAACAGAGCGAAAGAAGTAAGTAAATGCAAACTCAATATTCTATTTCGATTGTCGTCCTATCGTCCTCTATCTTTAGTGTTTTTGTCGATTCCAACTTTTGTTATCAAATTGTAGACTAGGCTCAACAAACTGTCTTCCTAAAGAATGAGATTCAAATGTGATGCATGATGCAAGATTTAAGCTATGATATGGAATAAGACTAATATGCTTGAAATAACCATGATGCTATGATAAATGAATACTAAATGGATTAAATGCATGAACTCTAATTAATTGCCTATTATCAATGCTTGGATTCACACAGGTATTTATAGAGTTTTTCGAATGATTTTGATTGGCTGTCTTGATTTGACGGTTGTGATAATTCCTGGCAGATCGAATGGCTGAAGAAAGATGAAACTGAAGAGAAAATAGAAGAAAACTTGAAAACAAGATTTTTCTATTTTTATGAAAGAGGGAAAAAGATAAGAAGATAAGAAATCATCTTTCTTTAAAAGAATAAAAGAAAGATTTAAAGCTGATAAATAATGAATTAAAAATTCAATTATTTATTTGTGGATGACATTCAGCTTTTCTTAATTAAATAAAATATTTAATTAAGCTTTTAAAAGCAGAAGAAAGTTGGTGATAAGAAGAAAGCTTTAATCAAGATTTTTGAAGAAAGCAGAAGATATCATTTTAAATAAAATATTTAATTATGATATGAGAAGATTTCACCAATCAAATAAAATATCTAATTGTGTTTTTAGAAAGAAAGCATAAGATCCTTTAATTAAATAAGATTTATTTAATTAAATCACTTTTATGAAATTAATTAAATGAAACATTTAATTAATTAGAAGAAGAAATTAAAATAGAGGAAAAAGAGATTTTTAAATTTAATTAAATCAAAAGATTTAATTTAAATTTAAACAATGATAATTAATTTAAATAAATAAAATGTATTTATTTAATTAATTAAGTGGACGTATGAAAATAATTAAATAAAATAAATTTATTTAATTATGGAAGAAAAATAAGATGAATGAATAATATAATTAAATTAACTAAATTTAATCATATGTAGAGGACTTTAGGAAAATTTAATTAAATAATAAATATTTAATTAATAGCCAGGATTATAGACATGACCATTTTTATGCGTATACAAGACATATTATTCTTTTAATATATAATACATATAATGTTGAATAAATAAGTAGAAGTCAAATTATAAGAGGTTTAATTTATTTAGGGGAAGATAATTGTGTTGTAAATGGTTTCTTAAGAATAGTTTCCTATCGTTCCCCTTTGAATCTTGAATGTGGCTAAGTGCACAAAGATGAGGGGCCAAAAAGGGGTCTTAAGGGGCCACTTTTTTTTATGAAATTAGGAAATACTGACCTTGGATGAGAAATTGAGGATAGTTACACTAAAAAATTTTAGATGCAACAAAAACAAGGGTCTTAGTGCTCTAAGTGTACTTTTTAAACTACTATTTTCATTTTAAAATAGTAGAGATTAAGGGGTTAAAAAAAGGGAGCCACAAAAATTGGTATTGTTTATGTCAAAAAAGTATAACATAGCATCTGTTGTGGCTCTCTCAAAAGGTTAACTTTTTTTAGTATTTTTAAAATCACTTTAGTGAGAAATTAGCTAACAACATGTAGTTTATGCATGTTTTTTTCTGATAAATTTTTAATGAATATATGATTTTTAATTTTCAAAGTGGACACATCCTGAAAAACATAAATTTGGTTGTGCTACCCCTATATTTTTTGAAAAATAATAAAAAAATATTTTTTTTGAATATGTAGAATGGAGTCCAATTTATAAAAAAATAATTTATTTGAAATTTCAATGAATGACTTAAAAATAAAGTAAAAAATACGAAACATTGGTTTTTGACAAAAAAATGGACACACAAACAAAAGAAATTAAAGATGAATGCCTTAAAATAGTCAAAATGTGAAGAAAATTACATCGTTAAATAGCTAAGAGAGAGCTTAACATTACCCATGCGTTTGATTTACTCGACCTTGAAACACGTGCAAACTTGACAGTTAGCATGAAGGAGATTATGTGAAATTTTGTAGAATATGCAAAAACCTATCTTTGGACATTGGCAAGGCACTCTAAGCCTTTAGGCTGGAAATCCAAAGAAAATCCAAGCCAAAGGCTTGGGGATTCCTAAAGCAAGACATAACACACTTGTGTTATGCCATAGTTTTGACATAATGCGAGCATATTATATCTTTCCTTACACTTTGCTTGTTTTTTCTTTGTCTTTATTTATGTTTCCCAAAGGAAGGCATAATATGAGCACATTATAATGTGCTTGTGTTATGTCTCACTTGAAATTTTTTATGTGCAAGTTTGTTAAATGTATGTTTGATGTATGTATGTTTGTATATATATTTTTATGTATGTATGCATGTATGTATGTATGTATGTATGTATGTATGTGTGTATGTATATATGTATGTATGTATGTGTGTGTGTGTATGTATGTATGTATGTATATATGTTTGTATGTATGTATGTATGTATGTATGTATGTATGTATGTATGCTTGTATGTATGCTTGTATGTATGTATGCTTGTATGTATGCATGCTTGTATGTATGTATATAAGGGTCTTGGGTTTAGGGTATATAAGGGTGAGGGTATAGGGTATAGAGATGAGGGTTGAGGTTGTAGGGTTTAGGGTTTAAGGTATAGGGTTGAGGGTTGAGGGATTAGATCTTAAGAATAGGTTGAGGGTTTATAGTTGAGGGATAATATTCAACTTGTTGAGTGTATAAGATTAAGTGTGTAAGGTATAGGGATTAGGGTTTAGGGTTTATTGTATGGATTGAGGGTATAAGTCATAGGATGAAGGGTTGAGAGTGTATGATTTAGGGTTTGAGTATAGGGTTGATGGATAATATTCAAGGTTTAGGGTATAAGGGAGAGGTTATAGGGTATAAGGATGAGGGTTGAGTTTGTAGGGTTCAAGGTTTAAGGTATAGGGTTGAGGATTGAGGGATTAGAGCTTAAGTATATGGTTGAGGGTATAGGGTATAGGGTTGAGGGTTTACAACTAAATTATAATGTTCAAGGTTGATTTTCTAAGTTATAGGGTTCAAGGTTTAAAGTTGAACGTATAAGGCATAGGGATTAGAGTTGAGTTTTTAGGGTATAAGTATAGGGTTGGGGGTATAGGTTAGAGGTTTGAGGGTTGAAGGATAATGTTCAGGGTTGATTTTCCAAGGTTAAGTGTATAGTGTATAAGTCCATTAGGGTTTAACATATTGGGTTGACAGATTAGGGATTAAGTATAGGGTTGAGGGTTGAGGTTGTAGGATGTAGGGTTTAGGGTTTAGGGTTTAGGGTTTAAGAGTTGAGGGTTTAATGGTTGCGGGTTTAGTGTTTAAGGGTTTTTGGTTGAGGGATTAGTGTTGAGGGTTGACGGTTTAAGGGTTGAGGGTTTAGGGTTGTGGGTTGTGGGTTTAAGAGATAAGGGTTTAAGGGTTGATGGTTGGGGATTTAAGAGTTGAGGGTTGAGGATTGAGGGTTGAGGGTTTAAGGGTTGAGGGATCAAGGATTTAGGGTTTAGGGTTTAAGGGATTAGGTTTGAGGGTTGAGGGATTAAGGTTTAAGGTATAGTGTCAAGATTTGAAGGTTTAGGGATAGGGTTTAGAGTTTAAGGTTTAAGGGTTGAGGGTTGAGGCTTTAGGAAGGGTTTTAGGGTTGAGGGTTAAGGGAAGGGGTTGAGGGTTTAAGGGTTGAGGGTTTAAGGGGTTGGTTGAGGGTTTAAGGGTTGAGGGTTTAAGGGATTAGGGTTTAAGGGTTTAGGGTTAAGAGATTAGGGTTTAAGGTATAGGAGTGAGGGATTAGGGTTGAGGGTTTAATATATAGGGTAGAGGGGTGAGGGTTGAGGGTTAATATTTTAAGGGTTGAGGGTTGAGGGTTTAGTGTTGGGGGTTGAGGGTTTAGGGTTTAATGTATAGGTTTGATGGATTAGGGTTAAGGGTATAATGTATAAGGTATAGGGTTTATAGTTGAGGGTTGAGGGTTGAGGGTTGAGGGACAGGGATTAAGGTTGAGGGTTGAGGTATTAGGGTTTAAGTGTTGAGAGTTGGGGGATTATGGTTTAAGGTATAGGGTTTATGGTTGAGGATTGAGGGTTTAAGGGTTGAGGGTTGAGGATTTAAGGTTTAAAGGTTGGGGGTTTAGGGTTTAAGGGTTGAGGTTGTAAGGGTTTAGGATTAAGGGTTTAAGGGTTGAGGGTTGATTATTTAAGGTTTGAGGGTTTAAGGGATTAGGGTTTAAGGGTTGAGGGTTTAAGGGTTGGGAGTTTAAGGGATTAGGGTTTAAGGGTTGAGGGTTTAATAGTTGAGCATTAAGAGATTAGGATTTAAGGTACATAGGGTTGATGGGTTAGGGTTCATGGTTGAGGGTTGAGGGTTGAGGGATTAGGGTATTGGGTTGAGGGTATAGGGATTATGGTTTAGGGTTGAGGTTTTAATGCATAGGGTAGAGGGTTTAAGGGTTGAGGGTTGAGTGATTAGGGTTTAAGTGCTTAGGGTTTAATGGTTGAGGGTTGAGGGATTAGGGTCGAGGGTTGAGAGTCAAGGTTTTAAGGTATAGGGTTGATGGATTAGGGCTATTGGTGTAATGTATATGGTAGAGGGTTTATAGTTGAGGCTTGAGGGATTAAGGTTTTAAGGGTTGATGGATTAAGGGTTTAAGGTATAGGGTCGATGGATTAGGGTTGAGGGTTTAAGGGTTGAGGGTATAGGGTTTAAGGGTTGAGGGTTGATGGATTAAGGGAGTAAGGGTTGAAAGTTGATGATTTAATGTATAGGGTTGAGGATTTAAGGGTCGGGGGCTTAGGGTTTAAGGGTTTAAGGGTTTATGGTTTAGGGTTTAAGGGTTGAGGGATGAGGGATTAAGATTTAAGGGTTGATGTTGAGGGTTGAGGGATTAGGGTTGAGGGTTTAGGGTTTAGGGTTTAAGGGTTGAGGGTTTAAGGGTTTAAGGGTTGAGGGTTTAAGGGTTGAGGATTGAAGGTCTAATATATAGGGTAGAGGTTTTATAGTTGAGGGTTGAGTGTTGAGGGATTAAGGGTTTATGGGTTGAGTGGTTAAGGGTTTAAGGTATAGGGTCGATGGGATGAAGAAAAACTCTAACAAATATGTGGCTAAGCCTAACATCGAACTACATATTTACATAGATTCATTTCCTTCTCATTCCACTAATTTGGTCATGTAGTCCTTTGTGTCTTCTTTGCTTGTCCCATCTGAGTACATGAACATGGTCTTGTTGATACACATGCCTACTATAGAGAGTGTGATTTCTATTCCTAACATAAATTTTACCTCACATGATTTGCCATTAAACAAGGAGCCCTCTTCGTTGTATGTTCCCACCTGGATTAATGGTAACATCGAGACTAGTGTTATGGTTTATCCTATAAGCCAAGTGAACGTGATAATGGAGGAGGCCCTTTCATTAACACTCTTCATAAGGAGAAGTCACACGCCACTCTCCATACTCATGATGAGCTTTCTATTGCTCCTATTGGCACTATTTATTTATTGGTGTGTCTAGCTTGGGGGAAGCATGACTAGACTTGTCTTTTCTATGACTATCTTGTAACGTAGTTTGCAGAAACCACAAGCCTATCTTATATTTGATTAGATTGTGTTTTATGTTGTCTTACTTGATCAAAATGTGTCTTATTGTGTCTAATGAAATTATGTCTATTATGATTAGCCTTTTAGCCTAACATGTTTTTTTGCAACTGAAATGTTTATGGTGAGATTGCAACTAGCTTTACATAATAGAAAACCAACATGTCATATTTGTATCTTGGTGGAGCTCCATTTTTCACGTCACGGTATCCTGGAATGAAGGATTTCTTCCTCTACATTTTTGGTATATTCACTTCAATCTCTTTCTACTTTAGCTCACTTATGCATTGACACATATGCTCACTAAAGTGGGGGAAAATGTAATGGTGTAGATTTGCACCTAGTGCAAATTTCCCACTATGTTGCCTTATATTATCCTTATAAGATTGATAATGCAAAAAATTGCCACATTTACCTTGATTTTCATACATGTCTTTTTCGTCTTCCATTGGTGATACAATTTCTATTGGGGATGCCCACACTTTGAGCATCTACATGCCACACTTCCATCCTGACAAGATTCTCGCATTAGTGGACGTTGAGACATTATGATTCCACATCAACCTACAAATTTTAACATCTCTACAAATATTGACCACTTGGAAATGACCATTTAACTCAAAATTATCCATTTGAACTTCATTCTATCACTCTCTCTAGCTTCTACCACTTCATAATTCATCTCTATTCACTCTCTTCACTTCACTTCTACACCATTTTCCCACTCCTACACCATTGTAATTGTAGGTTGTTGAAGCTTTACTCCATATGCATGGTTTTCTTACTCTTTTCCTTCCTCTCTCGGCTACATAAGTACATATAAAGGATGGTAATATCTATCTATTTATTCATTTTCATTATATTTTATAGAGGCATCTAGATTGTGTTTGTGCTCTATGTTTTTCCACTATCCTCTTTATTTATTTATTATTTATATATATTTTGGTATATTGGATGTCCATGGAGGTGGAAAAACCAAAACGAGGGTTTGACTGAGGCAAACTCCAAAAAACAACCACAATTTTTTTTTGTTGCTTTGTGTGTAGGTATAATTTATTCGTGAGGAGCTTGCTGGAGAACTGGACCTTCAATAAGTTGGCCTTCTTCTCTTCTTTTCTTTGTCAATTCGTTATTAGAATACTTTATTTTTAAAACTTATAGTATTCTTTTTTTTTCATAGTTCTACATTTCTCTATTAAATAGTCAAACTTGAACTATCAAGTAGTTATCTTATCCTATGTGTTTCAATCTTCAAACCCAACTCTCCATCTATATGAGACACCAACGTTCCTTTGATACATCAACATGGTGCACTAATTTCTACCTAATATGCTATCATCCTCTAGTTGAGAGCTAGTTGGTCTACGGTCTCAGACCTCTATGATATGCTCACCCATTTCTAAAAAACCTCTGTCATAAAGCAGAAAGAAACCAGAGTCTAGTTTTTCCTTCCTTCTTAGCTTATTAGGTAGTCTACATTAGTTGAGGGTAATTCACTCCCTTTAGACTCTTCTATGTCCTAGAGACTTGGGAATAGAAAATACCTTCCTCTACACGAACTTTTCATACATAAGCATAAATTACCTTGAATTAAAATTTCAACTACAAAAATAGATAATTCCAAATTTCTTATGCTTAGTTGACCATCAAAGGGTACAATTTAATTTAAAGTTCAATAATAAAGACTCATAGTCATACTCTAAAAATAGAATAGAAAATCATCCTATATCAACTAGAATTCTTGATTATTAATATCCAACATCCCAAATAGATGTTATAATATATCCTTTAATGATATATTAAAAAAATATTTCCTATTTTTTATTAGATTAAAGTTGGGAAGGGCTTGTACCCATTACAGATCAGCCATAAAGGAAAATGATAAAACACATCTCATTGGCAGTGAGATGAGGATGAAGCAACAAATAAGAAAAGTCTCCCAAATAGCAAGGAGTACAACGACCATCACAAATTTTGACCAAAGTGAGGAAGCAATTTTTTTTTTGAAAGACCCAATACCAACAACAACCAATCAAGTATGTTTGAACCTGAACTTCCAAGGAACCAAAACTAAAGGAAAATAAAAAGAAGAGGAAAAAACCCAACCTCTCCCCAAAAATATCTCCACCTCAATAAGAGAAATCTCCACCCCAATAGGAGACTCTAGAAAGAAAGTTAGGGAAAGAGCAATAGAAAATTTGTAAGAAGAGATAAAACCATGGAAATATATAACCCCAAAAAAAGTGAAACTAGTCTTAACCAAAAGACCAAAGGCCTTAGAGGTAGCCAAAATGAACAAGGAACATCCAACCCAAAGCAAGCCATGCAAAACCTTAAATAGGGACATCATGTAAAGCTTCCACCTTAAAATGAACCCCTTAGGGAACCAACAAAACTCATGCTTAGTAGGAACAACCTCAAACAAAGAAGGAAAATCATGAGGTTCAAAAGAAGGGCCATCAAATAAGATGATACCTTTGCTAGCTTTAAATTCAATATCACAAAGAAACAAGAATGGAAAGAACCAAGACAAGAACTCTCCTACTTCACCCCAACCACATCCATACGCACAATGTCTACCTCAAAAGGAATAACCACCTCTTCATGCAAATAGGTAGCAATAAGAACAATAATAACTCTTGTGAAGAAAATGAAGAACTAGGTTAAAGAAACCCCTTCAACAACCCCAAAAAAGGATTTTCTGAATAGAAAAAGAAAAAGGGACATCTCGCACCACACACCAAGAAACATAAAACCTCCCTACAAAGACACAACAACCTCCAAGAATAAAATATAGAAGATAATGTACAAACTACACCAAAATTTAAGCAAACCCCATCTAATACGTTAAAAAAAGAGATCCACAAAGAAATAGGGTAAAAACCCTATTGGAAATTGAGAGGTTGTCATTGATGTCAATAGACAAAGGAATTTGGATATTTTCCACAATGGGATTTTGATGTTTGTTAGTATTCAGCTGCTTTGGTAATGGAAGCCTGTTGATCTAGTATTTTGATTTGAAATATCTTGTTTTGTAAGATTTGCATAAAAGTTGATAAAAAGTTCTACCTTGACATTATTTACATCCATTGACAAGATTTCAGATGACTAGGTTACATGGTTGGAAAGGTACAATTACTATTAGCTTGGGTAACATTTTCATGCTTATACATTGGCTCTGTATGACATTTTTTTTGTTTGGATTCTATCTCAAAAAAATATATCACTATAGGACTTTGTACATAGATTTGAGACAACAAGATGCATTCTACATTGAAGTTTCATAATGATATATGAAGGAATTTGGAAGATATGAATGACGGTATTCTGAATTGAAGACTATAGTGAGTTTCTATACTATTCACTGATGTGGGAGATGCCACATTTTCTCATAATTTTATTATCATTCCATGCGATATTGAAGATAAGTATTTGATGTCATCTAAAGGAGAATTCGATTTGTTAACAAGTTTTTGTGTTACACGTTTGATCGATTGCATATGTGTTTGGAGTTTTTAGGTCTAGCTCTAGCCGACCTAATTATATACTAATGTTGAGCAGTTTTAATGTGTTGCAAATGATAAAGAGATCTATCTTAGGTCCACACCAACTAATTATGTGTAAAGATGAAAGAGTTGGTTTTTGATTTGAAATAGGGTTCCTCTAATTAGACTGACCTAATTAGTAAAAATGAATGAACATGGTATATATGTAAGTCAATTTTTGAGGAAAAGTGTGTGCAAATGCAAGTGATACATGAAGATAGATAAGAGAGTGTATGTTGGTGAGATTATATAGATGAGAAGATAGTTGTGTTATTTATGTATTGTGCTTCACCAAAACTGAACCCTAGCACAAGGAAGGTGCCTTCTATCTTAGTTCATCACATGGAAGTGAGTCATTCCCTATTTTATAAATCACTTGGCTGTGAGCCATTCTCTACTTCGACTATGAGCCTTTAAGGATAGTGTGTCCTGGCAGTGAGCCATTATAATATTCTATATTTGAATATATTATATTGTGAGCTAATCCTCACAGTGGATTTTACCATTCTAGGATTTCCACATAAAAATACTAGTGTTCATGTGTGTTGATGCATTGTCTTGATTCCATGCTTTCTCTTGTTGTTTCAGTCAGATTTATAATATTGTTTGGATGGATTTTATGTGAATGGTTTACTGGAATACTAATTCACCCCCCTCTTAGTATTCCAGATGTTCAACAATTGGTATCAGATCTTGGTTCCTCTGATGAAGTCTAATAGCTTGGGGAAGGTATTGAAATTCAAATATATGGAAGATAAAAATTTCTTATTCCTCCGAAAGAGATCTCTACTGAACATATAGAAGAAAATGAAGAATTGAAGAAAATCCTAAAAGAAGCAAATGAGTGCATTAAGAAGCTGAAGGAAAAATATGGAGAAGTCAGTGATCAGTTGAAGAAAGCAAATGAGGAAATCATCAAACTAAAATAACTAGTGGAAGATAAGAGAAAAATTGAAGACTATCAGAAAGATGAAATTCAAAGGAAGATGGATGAATGTGCAAATATTGAACAAGAAGTCGTAATTTTGAAATCAGATCTGGAAAAGGCAAAAAGACACAAGGATAAATTTGTTACAAGTTCTACAATGCTAGATGAACTAATTGTTGGACAAAGACCCTCTATGGATAAAAGTGGTTTGGGATTTAATGATGGAAAAAATTCAAAGGTGAATCAATCTCTTGACATGAAGACTCAAAGCAATGGTGGAAAATCCAAGAATTGAAGGAGAAATACTGGAGGATTCTTGTTAGACAACCTAATGCTTAAAGGTACTTATCTTTTAATGATGTCTATTATTTTTACAATAAGTTTGGACATAGGGAAAAATATTGTGAAAAAAAAGAAAAAAAGAGTGATGGAATGAATGAAGATACTTTATTATTCTCTAAAACATGTTTTGAATACAAAAGCATTGAACACGAAACTAAAAAATGCAGAAATCAGAAGTTGAACAAGATGATTTATTCATTGAATGGGTATTGTTATCACTGTAATTCATTCAAAAATAAAGCTAACCAGTACAAATATAGATGGAATAAAAAAAAAATTGGATAGAAGAATGTTGTTCTTTATAATTGTAGCAATCCAAGACATTTTTCTAGAGATTGTAGAAGCAAAACCATGAGAAGTAACAATATGGTAAAGAGAAATGAACCAGTAATTAAGATTGATCTGATAGAAATTAAGAAGGGAATGGAAAGGATCTAGAGAAAGGAAGGAGGATTTGGAAAAAGAACAGAATTAAAAGTTTTGATTTCATCTGTTCCATTCTTTGGTGTAGATACTCCCATAAAAAAATAATCTATGTAGTGGCTAAAGGGGAGCAATAATCAGAAAATTTAATAACCCCTCTTTTGAAACACAATGTCATATCATGATAGAAGTGCATTTATTAAGGTAAGGAATTTGGATTTCATGTGAAAGGAATTTTCAGACACACATTCTTGAAGAACAAATTCTGTAAAGTTTGAAATGATGGAAATATACACAAATTTTGAGGTCATCAACTTCCGTTCTGAAGCATTTATTGCATAAGCATTTGGGATTAAGGAAATAAATTTAGATTGGTTAGGAAAAATTCATTTGATGAAAAAGAATTTGTGAAAAAGAGAAGCGTGCAGAAGCAGCTTGAAGAAACTAGAGCAATTCCATACAACAAAAATTTAGAATTTGGTTTTGGTGGGAAAGAAAGAAGTAAGTCGCTATTGCTATACACTATTTGATCTAAATTACTTGTTGAATTATGATGAATTCGATGGACACACCTTGAATTATAGACAATTCAGTGAGAATGGAACCACAAATCAAAATGTACCCTACTAAAATGTTAGAACTCAAAAATTTGGGTTCTCTTTCGGATATCCCGCTTGGTGTTATACCGATTGAAGATGTTGGAGTATATTTTCATGGTAAATTGGAATAACCCTCCTATGGAAAATCTCACATGTTGTGGCTTGAAGAATTAGCTGGAAATGACTTTAACCTAAAAACAAAATACAACATACTCACAAAGATGAAATTGGATGTATGGGATCATTTTCCAGAATTTAGTAACAAAGAAAGGTGTATCAGAATGGCTCTTAGTAGATTTCATGGTGAATGTGTGTGGCTTGAAAACTCATATATGATATCTAGAGAATTAATCAGAGATTTTATTGGCTTATCATCCTCCCAACTGACTCTTGAATGTAATTTTGACAAAGGAAAAGGTTTAATAAGGAACACACGTGCTGGAATCACTAACCCGGTAGTTGAGTATGCAAGTCTAGTTATTTCACAATTGATTTTTGGTGAAAATGATGTCTCCACCACTGTAATAGACCTTGCATTGGATATGGTTGAGAACAAAACAAAATATGACCTTTGTGAGCTACTTCGACAACAACTGTTTGAAAATTTGAGAGATATCAAGAAGAAATGTACATTCAGGTATGGTACATTGGTATTATATCAAACATTCTATTTTATGAAGGATATTCCTAGAATAGACGAAGTTGGGAAAATTCCATACTGATCACTCATCAAATCAAGGAACTTATGAGAAACATTGGAGATTTGGATGCAAAAGGAGATGCCCTTCCTACATTCTTTGGAAAGGTGTATAGGAAAATGAATAGAAGGAGAGTTCAAAGGGAATTGGATTCAAAATATAAGGATGATATAACATTTTTGATAACCACTTATAGCTACATTATCAAGGAAATTGAACCAAAAAACTCATGGATTCTTGAGTTAGGATATGAGATTGAGAAGGACTATGTTGTTGGTTGCAACGAATTGTTGATTAACAGCCCCTGGGACCCCAGTAGACCTAGGTTTGGAACCTACACTAAAGTAGCTAAAGCTCTTGAAGAGTCTGAGTTATTCTTTGATAAATCAATGGCTACCACTGGAGAAAAGAGGAAAGTTATAGAGGATCATGCATTAGTCACTCGGCTTGAACCAACTCTAAGAAGGCTTAAGCAGCTAGCCAAAAGGACACATTTTGAGATAGGTCCTAGTGTGGTCATTAGTTCTTCATGGTATACTAAGGAAAACACAAGTTCATTAATTGATGGATTCAATTAATTAAAGAGTAAAATAGTAAATGACATGGTCTCTTGGGTTGAAGATAAAGGATTATTGGAAATAAAAAAGAAGTGCAAGTCTACTCACAACATGGTACTTGAAAGACTCAAGGAAGTTCAAGAGTGTGAGGAAGAGGTCAAGAGTCTATTTACATTTTTTTGGATTTGGCCTGATTAAATTCAAAGATTGAAGAATGTTGAGAACACAATTGAAACCCAAATCAAGTTTACATGTAGCACCTATGATCCTACTCTTGATTTGGATAATCAGACTTGGTACAATTTGAAAAAACTGCATGATGAATACCTTGCATATCATAAATAAAAAGGAGAGATGATTGAACAGTATGGGAAGCTTAGAGATGCAATCAAGATTAAGTGTACACCTGTCTACTATGTTCTTTCTTTGGATGACAAAATTCTGAAATCTAATGTTACTCTCAAAACTGTGACTGAAGGAAAAGACATCTTAATTGACCTCAACTATCTTTGTAAAGCTTTGTTAGAGGAAAAAAGGCTTTGGGATGAAGGAAAATCCTCATGGATAGGTATTCTCAACAAACTTCAAGGAACTATAACCTCTGGTTAATTACTCATAGATGATTTATCGGTTACACTCCTTATGGGGAGTATTCAGGTATAAAGCATTATTTTTTTTCCTTTTCCATTGATGTCAAAGGGGTGGGAGAGAGAGAGAGGTATCATGTGAAAATAGAGGAATTATGTGGAAACAAAGAGTAGGTATGTGAACATTGAAAAGTTTTGTGTTCATAATTTTGGGGGAGAAAATTGAAGAATTGGGAAGATGTGTTTTGATGGTGTTTGATGGTTTTCACATCGTGTGTTGCCATCAATGACAAAGGGGGAGATTGTTGGAAATTGAGAGGTTGTCATTGATGTCAAAAGATAGAGGAATTTGGATATTTTCCACAATGGGATTTTGTTGTTTGTCAGTATTCAGCTGCTTCGATAATGGATGTTTGTTGATCTAGTATTTTGATCCAGATTATCTTTTTTTTGTAAGATTTTCTCAAAAGATGATAATAGGTTCTACCTTGACATCAGTTACATCAACTAACTAGGTTTCAAATGACTAGGTTATATGGTTGGAAAGGTACAGTTACCAGTAGCTTGGGTAACATTGTCATGCTTATACATTGGCTCTATACAACATTTTTTTTGGTTCAGATTCTATCTCATAAAAAGATATCACTACAAGACTTTGTACATAGATTTCAAAATAAACTAGATGCATTCTACATTGAAGTTTCATAATGATATATGAAGGAATTTGGAGGATATGAATGACAATATTCTGATATGAAGACTATAGTGAGTTTCTATACTGTACACTAATGTGGGAGATTCCACATTTTCTCATAATTGATTATCATGCCATATGGTATTGAAGATAAGTAGTTCGATGTCGCCTAAAAAATAATTCAATGTGTTAAAAAAATTTTGTGTTACACTTTTGATCGATTATATATGTTTTTGGATTTTTTAGGTCTAGCTCTAGTCGACCTAACTAAGAACTAATGTTGAGCAACCTTAATATGTGCTATGAATGATAAAGGGATCTGTCTTAGGTCCACATTGACTAATTATGTGAAAAGATGAAAGAGTTGGTTCTTAATTTGAAATAGGGTTCCTCTAATTAGTCCAACCTAATTAGTAAACATGAATGAACATTTTATATATGTAAGTCAGTTTTTGAGGAAAATGGTATGCAAGTGCAAGCAATACATGGAGATAGAGAAGAGAGTGTATGTGGGCAAGATTATATAGATTTATTTGTGTTTGTGCTTCATCATAACTGAATCCCAACACAAGGAAGGTGCATTCTATCTCAGTTCATCACTTAGCAGTGAACCATTCCATATTTTGTAAATCATTTAGTTGTGAGCCATTCTCTACTCTGGTTGTGAGCATTTAAGGGAAATGTGTCCTGGCAGTGAGCCATTGTAATATTCTATATCTAGATATATTATACTGTGAGCTAATCCTCACCATGTTTTTTCCCATTCTGGTTTCTCCATGTAAAAATACTGGTGTTCATGTGTGTTGATGCATTGTCTTGATTCAATAATATTGTTTGGATAGATTTTATGTGAATGGTTTAATCTAGTACTGATTCAACCCCCCCTCTTAGTATTTTGGATGTTCAACAAACCCTATGGCCACATCTGATGAGGCCCAAAAAATAGAGCCATCTAAAGGGAAATCACCAACATTCACTATAGATAAGACACCACCTTCATTCTTAGATATGAAAAAAAACAAAACAACCTCCCCCACAATAGTGCTCACTTCCCTCCCCTCAAGAGAAAGGGAAAGGAAATACATAGAAAAAAGTCCACAAAACCACAAAGGACATTTCCAAAGATAAATAGACCTCTTTAAACAAATCTTGGAGGAATGAAGAAACTCTTTTAAACTAGAGTCACTAACCAACTCGCCCATAGAAGCACAAAACAAGTGAAAAATTAAAGCCTTTCAAAAACACGTAACCAACACCACCCTAATAGGTTGTTTCTTAGGTATTGAATGAGTAGGAAAAGACAAACAATAGGGAAAAAGAAGAGATGAGGAAGGTAAAAACATACTAGAAAAGAGAAGGCAAGAGAGCCCTGTCATGGCATACCCAAACCCTTCTACCTTTGAGAGAAGAACACTTAGCCCTATATGTCAGCCAAAAAAGGTGGGAAAAGAGAATCTTTCTACTCCACATTTCAGCCAAGAGATTCATGGGTAGGATCACAACATCCTCGACAACCCAACACAAGCCACAATAAAAAAAAAGGGACACCCATCAACCACAAGTGCAAGCAAAAATAAAGCCCTACACATCAAAACACAACCACCAAAATAAAGCCACATATACAAAACTAGAATTCAAAGTCCTCCTTTGCAAACACCTAACTCTAAAAAAACCTAGGAAATAGGCCAAAGTTACATACATCTAGGATGCAAAAGTTGCAACATAATGGAGAAAAACCTATAGGTAAAGACAAAACACCACTCAAACCACATTAGCCCCCATTTGAACCACACACCCAAAGGCGAGGGAAAAAGTAGGCCCAAAAAATGTGAAAGAAATAGAGGAACAAAATCTCTGGTTTAGCTTCCACATAGCCCACATCCGTATCATTTGGTTGTCTTCCCCATTTCCCACTTCACCTTCAAATTTCAAAAATCCACCCCCACTCCCATTCTCGTTGCCACCCATCATGGTTTCTCTTAAATATTGCCCTTGTTTGCACCCACAGTTTGGATATTTAATTTGACATGATCTAAGTTTTAATTTAAGCCAAAAATTCAAAATAACATTTTTCCATTGATAAAATAATTTAATGTAGACACCATATTTAGATTGATATACTAAATGATAAAAACTTCAAATTTCCCATACCCACTATAAAATTCAACTTATGGTTACAAAACATAGAAGATATAAGTTGAATGAGTGACTACCCAACAATCCCTTTTTGTTGAGAAAAAGGTGTCATAAACTTATTGGCGTAAAAGGTTTCAGAGTTTGGGCATCAACCAAAAGTTCATTAGGTTGATAGGTGAATTTTGGTGGGACAAAGTTGTTGGTCTCCTTGACATCCTGATAAGAACTTCAAGCTTCGGGCTTTGGATTCATTGGGTTGATAGGCACATGTTAGTGGGACTTAGTGGATAGTCTCCTCAACATTCCGATGAATGGAGGGAAGAATTTTTTTGAGGAGATAGGTGGATATTGATGGGACGTAAAATGCAGTCCCTTCGATATTCTGATGGAGCTATATTAAGGAGACAATTCGATATTGGTAGGACCTTGTGGCTTGTCCCTTCAATATCAAAATGGAAGGAAGGATCACTTTATCGAAGAGGCAGGTGAATGTCGTCGAGACGAAATAACTAGTCTCTTCAACATTTCGATGGGACTTCTTTGGGGAGACTTCACCACATCAGAAGGAGTTTCTTGGGAGTTCCTTCAGAATTCTGATAGGACTTTGACAACAATAAAAGGTAAACATAGTTAGGTTTGTTTGTGACCATTTGTCTGGTATGGAAGTTGGAACGTCGATTTTTTGGTAACGCTTGAGAATTTTGTATTGAATTTCATAGTGCATTGGATTGGTAAATGGGAATTGCGGATGAGTGAAGATCATGGTGATTGTAATGTAATGATGTCAATTTCGTTCTAGGAAATCACTTGAAAGAGCATAGCTTTGTACTTGTATGTAATTTATGTTTTACTGTAATACAAGAGATCTTTGCTTTGGTGTGTGAGTTTTTTCTTGAGAGGGTTTTCCCATGTAAATCCTATGTTCATCCTCTATTGTCTATTCTATTATTCATGTATGTGCATCTTTATGTTCTGCAATTGTAAGTTTTGAAATATTTTCTATATCTCTCTCTTGAAGATTAGTATTAGGAAGGTGTATTCCACACTTTTCTTTCCTTTTAATTGGTATCAGAGCTTGGCCATATTTTTTTTCCTTGTGCGTAAGATGAAATTTTTGTGCTGATCTTGTTTAGTGGGAGTTTTGCAAAGAAATATAGTTTATAAATTATTGCAGATTTAAGATGGAAAACACATTTAGAAGAATAGAGATTGAGAACTTCAACAATGGAAATTTTGAGTTGTGGAAACCCAAAATGGAAGACCTACTTGTAGACCAAGAGTTATGGGATGTAGTGTCCTCTAATAAACCATCAACAACCTCATAGAATGATTGGGATGCAATGGACCAAGAAGCCAAGGGTCCAATCAGACTATGCTTGGCTAATTCAGTTCTCTTGAATGTCCATGAAGAGAAGATAGTGAAATTTTTTTGGTAGAAGCTTGGTGAAATTTATCAGGGGAAATCTCTGGTAAATAATTTATTTTTGAGGAATAAGTTGTATTCTTTGAAGATGGAGAAATTAGTGTCTATTGCATATCATTTGTATGCGTTTAATATGATTGTTGCTCAGTTGGCATCTATGGGTGTAAAAATAGATGACAAGGATCATTGCATGCTCCTGTTATGTTCTTTTCCTAACACATGGGATCACCTGGTAATGGCTATTGGGAGTGCAACAACCACTTTCTAGATGGAAGACGGGGTTGCTTCGTTGCTATCAAAATAAATGTAGAGAAAATATTCTAAGATGAATAAGGAAGCTATTGTTATTTGAGGTAGATCAAAGGAGCAAGTCAAGAAGAAAGAAAAAAAGTCTAAATGCAAGTCAGGGGGGAGATCAAAGTCTCTTGGTAAAAATTCCAAGGTGAAATGTTGGAACTATGGGTAGACTAGACACATCCGAAAATATTGTAAAGAGGAGAAGAAGAAGAAAAAGAAAAATAGTTCTTCTGAAAATGAATTTTCTCAAAGCAATGCAAATGCCTTCATAGCAGCCTTGGTGATTCAGGCATCAAAATATGTTTGGCTAACTAACTCAGGTGTGTCCTTTCATATGAACTCTCATAGAGGTTGGCTCTCAAAGTATGAAAAGTATGCTGGTGGAAGGGTGTATCTAGGTGATGATTCTCACCTTGAGATTGTTGGCCATAGAAGAGTCATAATTTAGTTTCCTGATGGAAGAGTGAAGGGAATCGATGATGTGATGCATATACTAGGTCTGGCTGAAAATTTACTTTCTATAAGTAAGATTAATGATGCTAGTGTGTAAGTCTCTTTCTCAAATGGTGTTTGTAGAATGAATAGAGGCTATATGGTGTTGGATAAGGGTGCACAAATTGACACTATGTATAAGTTGGATGTATGTGCAATACAGTGTAATAGTGCTTCTGCAAAGTCAAGAAAATTTGATCATGTAGAGAAAGAAGGTGTTGTTCCCGAGGGTGCAAAATCTTTAGAGGTGAAACTCCCAATAGAGAAAAAAATGTTGCGGCATCAAAGGATCAGCCACATTGGTGAAAAAGGCTTAAAATCCTTGAAAAATAAAAGCTTGATTAAAGGGCTTGATGATTGTAATCTTGAGTTCGATTTTTGTGAACATTGCATATATATAAAACAACACAATGTTTCATTTTATTCTAGTCTTCACACTAGTAGAAAAAAAACAATAAATGACTAAAAAAACTACTAAAAATTGGTCACGTGACCACTAGCTTTGTCACATGATCATTAGTAGTTTATTCCCAGTCATTTATAACAATACCAAATTCATGAATAAACCATTTTTAGTCATTTGTTGGTTGTTTTGATTGATCAATTTGGTAGTATATTTAGTCATTAATTTAGTCATTGATTGTTACTAACTGGTCATTTATTTAGTCATGGTAGTTATTTATTTATTCATGGTAGGCATTTTTTTATTCATGGTAGTCATTTATTTAGTCATGGTAGTCATTTATTTTAGTCACATGGTATTCATTTATTTAGTCATTGTAGTCATTTATTTAGTCATGGTAGTCATTTATTTTAGTCATGGTAGTCATTTATTTTAGTCATGGTAGTCATTTATTTAGTCATGCTCTAGTCATTTATTTGGGTGAATCAGTGATTCAAGTTACAAATCAAATCTAACTTAATTAATCCTCACAAATTTATGCATATAAATTTCAAGTATCATAGATATTCAAATGCTGAAGAAGCACTATGAAATGAAGACTAAAATGCTTGAACAAATATGATTGAAGAATTGATGTGACTCATACATATATTTACAACATACATATAAATGTATAGAATTGATGTGTAACATACATATAAATGATGTGCCTCACTAGAAACTTGTCTCACTGAGTGTTTTACAACATTTATTGAAGAATTGAATTTTTTTAAAAAGCATAAAAATAGAGAATCACTTTGTATCAATGCATGAATCATCCAATTGAAGACAAGAGTTGATGAGCTGCTGGAATCCTTGTCATAGACTCAAGTCTTTGTTTCAATTTTGAGACCCTTGCTAAAGTACCTATCCCCACCAAGGGGAGAATCCCAGTCTTGGTTTCTACAAATATATGGCCACCTTTTGTAGATAAATACTCTGGAAAAATCTACAGGAGAAGTCATCACAAATGTTAATATCCCATTAGCCAAGCTCCAATGCCATGAAAAATTTGGAGAAAATGGAAGTAAATATGAACAATAGTTCAAATTTCATGGGGTTTACATCAATCTCTTTGGGCTATATTAGTTAGGTTTTACCATTAAGCACAGGGAACTTTAGAAATCTCATGCCTAATGAATTGAGTTGAGTTTCCATCTTATTTATAAACAACCTTGCATCCTTCAAAGCCTTGGAGAGTTCTGCTTGGTATTTTCCAAAAAATTTGTAGTAGGCTTCCTATTAAACAAAGAATTAGCAGGCTTAGAAAATAGGGTTCTCTATTATTTAGTTTAAGTGCTTTGGCATATAAGAAGTCAAATACTCTTAAAAAATCACCATGAATTGATCTAGCTCGGGATCTACTCCCAGACTTATCATTGGAGAGAATCTCCCATGTAAGTTCCCCTCAATCATCTCATCCAATAGTGCCACCACTTTAGGCGAAGCTCCACTCTGAAATAGAATAGACAATCAAGACATCACAATCATGGTGAAATAAATTTGATTCACCTTTCACTTCTCCAACTTGGTGAGTTGTAGCCTGAAAATAAGGTTTCAATGAGGGTTTTAGAGTATGTTTATTAAAATTAAATTACGACCAAGATCCTATAATGAGCACATTTAGGTTTTTACGCTATGGCTTCATTTACCCTACATGGTTAACCATGCAGGGATTAAACATCCTATTCAAATAAAAAAAGAGTATGTAGATATAACATAAGGTATTATAAACTGGATCATTGTGCAAACCATCTTATTTTATGAAGGCTATGTGAAGAGCTCCTTTCCTGCAAGCAAAAACTCTTGTGTGGTGTTGCCATCTTCTGCCTTTTTTGCTACTTTCCCTGCTGCCGCCCCTATTAGTTTCAACTCCTCCAAACTCTTCCTCGCTAGTATTGACCTTTCACTTCTCCAATTTGGTGAGCTACAACCTAAAAATAAGGTTTCAGTGAGGGTTTATTTACCTGCATCCGTGCCCAAGATTAAAATGAAAATTTCGGCCAAGATTTGCTCACGCCTGCGCATTAGTGTTTAGCTATTTTCCCGCTAAAAAAAATTCAAAATGCAATCCAAAACTATATAAACTACAATACATAAATCTCTCACTTTTGCACAATAAATATTACTAAATATATTATAATATTATAATTTAATTCAGTATAATATTATATTATATCATATTATAAATATTATATTATATTATAATATAAATATTATATTATAATGTAAATTATGTTATATTATTATATAATATATATAATAATAATATAATATTGTATAATAATATTTATTATATAATAATATAATATTATATAATATTGTATTATATTATATTATATTATATTATATTGTATTGTATTCTAATATAATATATTATTATTATATTATATTATAAAACAACCCACTCCATCAATTCAATTTTTTTTTTTTAATTATCCACTTTAATATCATATTGTCTAATTTTTATGTGTGACTAATTATTTAGTTGTGATTTTTACTCGATGATGAAATTAGTCATTTAGAATTGCACTTTGCAAAAAATGAGTAGAATTTAGTCATCTTTAGTTGTTGTGACTAAAAGTTTTAGTCATGTAGTCATTTATTTTCAAAATTCTACTAGTGTCATAAATCTTTTGGTATTCTGGATTATATTCATGCTGATGTGTTTGGTCTAGTTAATGCTCCTCCTCTTTTGAAATCTATGTATTTTGTTTCATTCATAGATTATTATTTGAGGAAATCTTTTTATTTTCTCAGAAATAAAACTAAATTTTTTAGTCAGTTTAAGGAATTTAAAAACTTGGATAAAAATCAGACTAGTAGAAAGATAAAGTGTTTGAGGACAAATAATGGTGTTGAGTTTTGTTCTACAAATTTTGACAAGTTCTATAAGGACCACAAAATTAATATACATAAAGAATTTCCTTATACTCCACAAAAATAATGTAGTTGTGGAAAGAATGAATAGAGCACTGATGGAAAGGGTGAGAAGTATGCTGAGTAGTGTTGTTCTGGAATAGAATTTCTAGGCTGAGGTTGTAGCTACAACATGCTATTTGATTAATAGATCTCCCACTTCAGTGCTCATAGAAAAGACACCTATGGAAGCGTGGTCTATTAAGAAGCCCTTGTTGAGACACATTAGAGTCTTTGGTTGTGAGGAATATGCATATGTGCCCATTGAAAAGAGATATAAATTGGAGAACAAAGAAGTGAAGTGTATCTTCATCGGTTATGGAATCAATGTGAAAGGGTACAAGCTTTGGAACTGAGTTATAGAGAAGGTGCTCTATAGTAGAAGTGTGATCTTCCATGAGCTGAAAACTTCTATAGTTGATCTGTAGCTAGAGGTGAAATAATAAAAAAAGGAGGTAGTTGAAGTTACTCTTACTCCAGATAGGGAGGAACTTCATACTCCTAGTGGACTTGTTAGTGAGGAGAGCTCAAGAAGCTCTGAAAATTATGATCAAGAAGAAGAACCTTAGCCTCAACTTCCGAGGAGGTCTACATGTGCTAAGCAGAAACCTGAAAGGTTTGGATATTCTATGTTGGATTCAAATTTTGCCTATGATTTGATTACCAACATTGATGAGCCTAGGACTGTTAGAGATGCTATGGGTATGCTTGATTTAGATTCCTGGTTGGAAGCCATGAATGAAGAAATGACATCATTGAAGAAGAATGAAACATGGGATCTGGTACCTTTTCTTGAAGGATGAAAGCCTGTTGGATGTAAATGGGTGTTCAAGAAAAAGATAGGTCTTGATGGTAGTGTTGAGAAGCATAAGTCAAGGTAGGCTACAAAAGGATATTCCTAGGTGGAGGGGATTGATTATGGAAAAATATTTTCTCTTGTAGCTAAGCTGATGTCTATCATATTTCTATTATCACTTGCAACTAAATATGACTTAGAAATCGAGAAGATGTATGTGAAGACATTGTTTCTTCATGGTGATTTGAAGGAAGATATTTACATGTCCCAACCATAGCACTTCATTGAAAAAGGTTGGGAAAAATTGGTTTGCAAATTAAAGAAATATTTGTATGGTTTGAAGTAGTAACCTAGAATGTGGTACCAAAATTTTGATACCCATTTGTTGTCTTTGGGGTTTGTGAGATCAAAGTCTGATCATTGTGTTTACTTTAAATATGAAAAATGGTTGTCTTCTTATTATTTCCCTATATGTGAATGATATGTTGTTCATTGGGAATAGTAAGGGTATGATTTTTGAATTAAAATATCAAATTTTAGCATAGTTTGAGATGAAAGATCTAAGTTCATCTAGGTATATTCTAGGGATAGAAATGAGAAGGGATAGGGGAAATAGAAAACTTTCGCTCAACCAGAGAAAGTATATAAATTCTATCCTAGATATGTTTAATATGGTGGGTTGCAAGCAGTTAGTTGTTCTAGTGTTGTAGGGAATAAAAATTTATGTTGTATATTGTCAAAAATATCCTACTAAGATGGAGGACATGACCAGGGTGCCTTATGCAAGTGAAGTTGACAGTTTAATGTATGCAATGGTCTGTACTAGGCCAGATATTTCCCAAGTAGTGGGAGTGCTTAGTCATTTTATGGCTAATCTAGGAGGGCCGCATTGTGATGCTGTGAAGAGAGTTTTTAGGTATTTGGAGGGTACTTCTGAGTGCACCTTATGTTATCATGGTTACTCTACTAGATCTCAGAGTTCAATTAGCATTCATGGATATGTGGATTCTGATTTGGTAGGGGACATTGACAATAGGAGATCCACTAGTGGATATGCATTCATGTCGCTTCGTGGTCCAGTTTGCTAGTTGAGAAAGTGGTAGGTTGTAGTTGCTTTATCCACTATCGAGGCTGAGTACATGGTAGCAACTCATGTCTGCAAGGAAGCCATTTGGCTTAGAAGATTGTGTTTTGATTTTGGTTTTGATGTAGGGTAGATTGTTATTGTTGTGATAGTCAAAGTGCCATTTTTTTTGTGAAAAATCCAGCCTTCCATGGCAAGACAAAACATATTGACGTGTAGTACCACTTTTTTCATGATATGGTGGAGGGTGGAAAGGTTATTCTAGAAAAAATTGACACTTTGGTGAATGTTGCTGATGCATTGACAAAGCTTGTGAGCATGGATAAGTTCAAATGGTGTACTAGTTTGATGGGCCTTGGGGCCTAGAATATTCAATGACTTCAAGAATTGATTGGGAGAATGTAAGTTCTTCAATTAGGAGAATGTTGAGAAAAAGGTATCTCAGACTTATTGGCATAAAAGGTTTCAGAGTTTGGGCATCGACCAAAAGTTCATCAGGTTGATAGGTGAATTTTGATGAGATGAAGTTCTAGTCTCCTCGACATCCTGATAAGCACTTTAGGCTTTAGGATTTGGATTCATTAGGTTGACAGGAACATGTTGGTGAGACTTAGTGGATAGTCTCCTCGACATTCTGATGAATGGCGGGAAGGGAATTTTTGAGGAGAGAGGTGGATATTGGCAGGACCTAAAATGTAGTCCCTTCAATATTCTGATGGAGTTGTATTGAGGAGATAATTCGATATCAGTGAGAACTTGTGGCTTGTACCTTTGATATCTCAATGGAAGGTAGGATCGCTTCATCAAAGAGAAAGGTGAATGTTGGTGAAACGAAATGACTAGTCTCTTCAACATTCTAATGGAATTCTTCGAGGAGACTTTGCCATATTAGGAGTTTCTTGGGAGTCCCTTTAACATTTTGATAGGAATTCAATGGTGATAGAATGTAAAGATGGTTAATTTTGTTTGTGACCATTTGTCTAGTATGGAAGTTGGAACGTCAATTTTCTGGTAACACTTGAGAATTTTGTATTGAATGTTGTAGTGCATTGGATTGGTAATTATGAATTGTGGGTGAGTGAAGATCAAAGTGATTGTAATGTAATGTTGACAATTTCATTATGGAAAAGCACCTGAGAGAGAATAGCTCTATCCTTGTATGTAATTTACATTTTACTGTAATACAAGAGATCTTTTCTTTGGTGTGTGTTGATTCCCAAAATTTCAAATTACAAACCTTAAGAGTATGCTAGGCTCTATGGTCAATTTTTAACAATGTTTTGGCCAATGAACAAAAAAAATCAATATGGTTAGGGTTCCTTGCACTTCATGCTCTACTCAAACTAGGCGGGTGTACCTTGATAATGGATTAAATTTAAAGGTTGTGTGAATTCTTTAACTTTGGCAATCTATCCACACTGGCATGGAAATGTGAAATAGATGCAAACTAATAGTTGTTCCTACTCCTAATGTTTGAGATTTAAATAAGGTTTTGTAGAATATTGTTTTGTAATGAGTGTGATTAGTGCTTATTCCTATTGGGTAAATGGAGTCAAGATGTGTATGATATGTAAATCCTATTTCTTGGCTTAATTCTAACTCCTTGACTCTTTTGGATGTATATACTTTGTATGGTGGTGCTTGTCTAGAGAACTTTCTTTTCTTGTAGGGAACTGCCTTATATAATTAAGATATTTAGAATAATATTAATAATAATTAATTAATTTATGTATCATTTTTTATATAAAAATATTATTTAATATGATATTAAGAGTCAAATCATAAAATCCCCAACTTCTAAATACTTTGTGCTAAATTTAGGTCTTCCATGGGACCATAACCCTAAGCTTCTAAGAAGGCAGAGTTTAAGAAAAGAATAAGTGACAGCTTCATCCTCTGGGAAACCTTCTCATAAGCTAACACCTCATGTTCCTATGCCTAAAATAAAGAAACATAGTTTAGAAAATAAAGAAGAATGTTTGAAAGATTGGCTTGAAGAATTGGGAGTAGAAGAAGAACATGCATAACCAACATATATGGATGAGCCTGGTTTTGCTAATAAGGAATCTGAAGCTGAAACCTCTGATGTAAATACTTTAGTTCTTTCTGATAGTTCTATTGAGTCCAAGTTTTCTGTAGATAATGATTATGATCAGAAAAAGAAAATGGAAAAGTCTCTGGTGACCTTGATGAGATTCTCCAATAGGCTGATGAGACGCATGATGTTGGGTACATCCTCGGGTGAAGCAAATATTAGCATAAAACTAAAGAAGCAAGGAAAGGTGGACTCCCTCAAGCTATTGGATGATACTGAGGGACCTGATTGGTGAGAGTATGTGGCTCTCTTAGGAGAGTATGGGGACCTGTTAATGAAGGCTAGCTAATGGCTTGGGTTACTATTTTCCTTGCTTTTGATGTGTTTTTTGTTTTATTTCAATATCTGGGACTGTTCGTATATTATCTTTAAGAGCTGGTGGAATACCACTTGGTACACTTTAGATTTAATCAATGGTCTGCATAGATTAAACTTTGTTGGTAGTAATTTTCTATTTTTGATAATTATGGGCTGGACTATAGCTATGATGTTAAATATGGGCCTGGGATCCAGCATCTTATTGTTTTTGGTCTGGCTGGTGGTGTTGTTTCCCACCTTGGTTTCATTTTTTGATCTACTATGTTCCACGGGATCAGGGCCCTTCCCTGAATATTGTTATTGATTGCAAGATTTTATATTACATGCATACATGCATACAGATTTATGTTCATCTAGATCACTCGAAGTGCATTAGAGAGCATACGTCTGATATGCAGACCTTGGGACCTTTCAAACTAGATCAAGACCTCTATCCAGACAACTCGTGCCAAGAATGAGGCATCCCCAACAATTTATAGAAGGGCCAGAGCTTGTAACCTCATGGCATATTACAATGAATTTGGAGTCCAAACATACAAACATGACATGTGTCCCACAACCTACCGCACTATAGAGTCGATAGCTGTTAAGTAGTCTGTCGTGAACACTAACATAGTGGACAATTAGACAATCACTTTTTGGGCACCCGTGAGTGAGAAGGGACCACTTAAAACTTGTAAGTGGATACGAGGATCTTTCTTTTTATGATAGGGTTGCATCCTGTTGTCACATCTTAACATGGGTGACATCATGACATAGACAAGCCCATGTGCTAGCTAGTCATAATGGTACTAGATCTAGTCATTCATTAGGTAACCCATGGTAAACCAACTGCCAATCTTCAGACCAGGGATAGAAAGCATAATCTATCTAAACTGCATAATCCTGAGAGTAGGCACGATCCATTTTGATTCTTTGTGCAAGGGAGGTTGGCCTTAGTATAATCTCCATATCTTCAATCTCAACTTTAGATCTCCATCTGGCTTTTAGAGGATATAACTCAATTCTTGGGAAATCATATCTTGTTCTAGGATAATGAGTTAGATACTATACCATTGAATTGCATATTCTTCGCCAAAGTTGAGGATGAATGAAGTTAAAAAATTCTACCATGTATGGTTTGAATCTTGCTCTGATTAGATCGACATATTCTTCAAAGATGTCTTGGTCAAAGCTTATCCTAGCAATGAATCCATATTTCAAATTTTTAAGCAAATTCAGTTTGCTTTGCTTAGACCAATTCATACCAAATAATCCTTTTATACGGATATGAAGTTTTTCATTTCCACATCAATGTCTTATTGGAGCTATATCCAACCCTAGTAGTGCTTTAAATTCCTCTTCTTCATCTGAATCTACTAACCCTTGTCCATGGTAGTATCTAGTCTATCACCTTAAGTCAAGAATCTATTTGTTGAGAAAGTAAGATTCTAATAATAATTGGACAATTTCTTCAGGAAGAGATGTAAGACTTATCCTTATACCATTACCATAGTCTACCATATACATGGGTGTTCCATTTGGCTTGTACTAATTAAGGGAATTGAATTCTAAATCATGATAGATGGATCCTACAAGTTCTCTTGTCAAAGTATCAACTAGGGGGTTATTTTCACCCTTGATCCATTCTATCTCAAAATCATAACTAAGGAATTCAAAATACCATCTAGCTATCATGCCTTGGGCTATATCTTTGTTAGGATTCTTTTTAAGTAGGCTTCTCATGGCTTGGCTATCAATGCAGACTGCAAACTTAACTGGCTTAAGGAATATTTTAAAATTCTCAATACCTTTTTTAACAGCTAGAATCTCTTTTTCATATATATGATATCTGCTTTCAGCTTAAGTAAATTTTCCAGACCAGTAGCCCCAAATATTTTTCTTTCCATTTCCTTCTTCCTATATCAATCCAATAGACCACGTGTTATAAGAAGCATCAATGTATAAATAAAGAGGAAAATCAAGAGTAGGAGTTTGTAGAGAGGGAAAATTTTGGCATTTGGATTTTATTCTCTAGACTGCCTCAGTTGCTGCTAGAGACCATTCTTCCTTTCCTTCCTTTAGGTGTGATTGGATTGATTTGCGATCCTCGGCTAGCCCCTTGTAGAAGGGAGACACATAGTTTAAGCATCCAAGAAATCTCTAGATTTGCTTTTTGTCCTGAAGTATATTAGGAAATTCTTGAATGCGTTGGAGGATGTGTGGTTGGAGATGAACCTTGCCATTGTTTAGATGTAAACCAAGGAAGTCAATCTGCCTTTTCCCAATCACCATTTTCTTCGTTGTTAAGCATATCCCATGCTTTTTGATGGCTGCATATAATTCTTCTAAATGCTACATATGGTCAGTTACAGAATCATAAAACACAAGGATATCATCTATATAAACAACAAAAAAATATTTCAAATGCCTCAGAGCTTGGTCCATCCTTCTTTGAAAATAGGTTGGAGTTGTGCATAAACCAAAGGGCATAATGTTCCATTCATAAAGTCCTTGAGGGACTGAAAATGTTGTCTTATACCTGTCTGATTCCTTAACTTTGATTTTCCAAAACCCTGACTTGCAGTCAAACTTTGAAAACACCTTTTTAGTAGCAACCCTTCTAATTAAATCAACGCTAAAGGGAATTGGATAATTAAAAGGAATAATTATATTATTTAGAGGCTTATAATTAATACAAAATCTCTTTTTACCTCTCTTTTTTTTCTCTTTTGTTAACCAAGAATGCAGGGCAAGAAACCAAACTTTTTCTAGGGTGGATGAAGTGTCCTAACAATTCATTTAGATGCTCATCCATTTCCTTTTTCTTAGTAGGACTCATTAGGTAGGAAGGTTCGTGAGGGATCATAGACTAAAATTATGGTCTTATTTGAATCTCACATTCTTCATGATCTTGGGACCAAAATTGTAATGGATTCATGCTGCAACATTCTGTTTCAAATCTTTGTCTAATATCTTCAAACATATCAGATGCATCTTCTGTTAGTTCTTTTACTGATTATTTCTTCCCCTTTTTCCCACTATTTTCAAACTTATGATTGACTATTTTAAGAGCAGGGATGTCAATCTGTCCATCTTCATGTCTTAGTGAGATACTATGTTTCTAGAAATGAAGGGGCTCATATTTAGTGAGAAACAAAAAGCCTAATAGAACATCATCTTCTAGATCATTGTATTCTATAAAATCAGTTACAATTTTTTTTCCCATTATCTCAATGTGAACATCCTGAGTATACCTTCCCATGTGAATTTGTTCTCCATTGATCGTATAACTATGTGGTAGATCCAATCAGGGCTTCCAAAATTCAGGAGGAATAACATTAGTTTTGGCCAGAGATCTGGAGGAACCTATATTCCCAAATGCATCCATGCAGATTTTCTTGTATCCTGGAAAACAAAAATTAAGTTTGATATAATTTCCATTATTAGCTAGCAATAATGAACATGATTTTTCTCTGGTCTTTTGAACTATGTTGTTACCACTATTTCTTTCTTCTTCTTCTCCTTGGGAGGAGAGTTTCTCAGATTCTAATTGTTGCTGGTTTGCTTTGAACAAAAGATCTTTGATTTCTCCCACTGTGGAAGAAATATTTCTGATTTCTTTCTATTGAGTCCTCAACAGTCTTTGGAGATCTGCCACATCATTCATTAGAGATCAGATTTTTTGAAAATTGCAATGACATCAGTATTAGTGTATGATGTTTTATGTTTTGAAGAAGACTTGGAAGAAGAAGGTTTTTCTTTTTTCCATGGAGGAATTTTGTATCTATGGTCAACCTCTTTCCCAGAGCCTTTAGTAGGCTTTCTTTGTAATTTAAGCTGTTTTCAAATTTCTGCCTTATCTGATTCTAATTTCTTCAGGCGAGCCAAATGCTGGTGAACAACTTTCTTTCTTTCTTCTTTAGTTCCTACCAATTTGTAAGGATCCTTTGACTTCTCAATTTGTAATTTTACTTGAATATCTTTCAATGTATCTTTTAGAAGTGTGGTGAGGAAATCTTCCTCAAGATCAGAAAGAGTCTCATCAGATTCAGAACTAGAATATTTTTGATTTTTTCTATTTATGTCCTTTAGATCCTTAAATTTCATCATAAAACTTGAATCATGAACTATTTCTACTAATTCATACAAATTTTCCATTTTCATAGAACCATCTTTAATATCAACTATTTCCCATCCTAGATTGGCATATTCAAATATAACATATATCTTAGTTCCAGGATTAAGCTTCTTGGGGCAATTTGTAGCATAATGAGGTCCTTTGCAAATGTAACATTTTATTCCTTTAGGGACCTTCCTATCTCTTTTCTTTAATAAGTATGGTGGTGCTTGTCTAGAGAACTTTCTTTTCTTGTAGGGAACTACCTTATATCTTTAAAAACTTGGATAAAAATCAAACCAGTAGAAAGATAAAGTGTTTGAGGAAAGATAATGGTGCCGAGTTTTGTTCTAAATTTTTTGACAAGTTTTATAAGGACCACAAAATTAAGGGACATAAAACAACTCCTTATACTCCACAAAAAATGGAGTTGCAGAAAGGATGAATAGGACACTAAAGGAAAGGGTGAGAAGTATGCTGAGTAGTGTTGGTCTAGAATAGAAGTTCTGGGTTGAGGCTATAGCTACAACATGTTATTTGATTAATAGATCTCCCACTTCAATGTTCATAGAAAAGACACCTATGGAAGCATGTTTTGTTAAGAAGCCATTGTTGAGATGCATTAGAGTCTTTGGGTGTGAGTCGTATGCAGATGTGCCCATTGAAAAGAGATATAAATTGGAGAACAAGGAAGTGAAGTGTATCTTCATCGGTTATGGCATCGGTGTGGAAGGGTACAAGCTTTGGAACTAAGTTATAGAGAAGGTGCTCTATAGTAGAAGTGTGATCTTCCATGAGCTGAAAACTTCTATAGTTGATTTGTAGCTAGAGGTGAAAGAATCAAAAAAGAAGAGGTAGTTGAAGTTCCTCTTACTCTAGATAAGGAGGAACTGCGTAATCCTAGTGGACTTGTTAGTGAGGAGAGCTCAAGAAGCTCTGAAAATTATGATCAAGAAGAAGAACCTCAGCCTTAGCTTCTGAGGAGGTCTACATGTGCTAAGTAGAAACCTGAAAGGTTTGGATATTCTATTTTGGATTCAAATTTTTCCTATGCTTTGATTACCAATATTGATGAGCCTAGGACTGTTAGAGAGGCTATGGGTATGCTTGATTTAGATTCCTAGTTGGAAGCCATGAATGAAGAAATGACATCATTGAAGAAGAATGAAACGTGGGATCTAGTACCTTTTCTTGAAGGATGAAAGCCTTTTGGATGTAAATGGTGTTCAAGAAAAAGATAGGTCTTGATGGTAGTGTGGAGAAGCATAAGTCAAGGTAGGTTGCAAAAGGATATTCCTAGGTGGAGGGAAAATATTATGGAGAAATATTTTCTCTTGTAGCTAAGCTAATGTCTATCATATTTTTGTTATCACTTGCAACTAAATATGACTTAGAAATCGAGAAGATGGATGTGAAGACATTGTTTCTTCATGGTGATTTGAAGGAAGAGATTTACATGTCCTAGCCATAGCACTTCATTGAAAAAGGTAAGGAAAAATTGGATTGAAAATTAAAGAAATCTTTGTATGGTTTGAAGCAATCGCCTAGAATGTGGTACCAAAATTTTGATACCCATGTGTTGTCTTTGGGGTTTGTGAGATCAAAGTTTGATCATTGTGTTACTTTAAATATGAAAAATGGTTGTCTTCTTATTATTGCCCTGTATGTGAATAATATGTTGTTCATTGGGAATAGTAAGGGTATGATTTTTGAATTAAAATATCAAATTTTAGCACGGTTTGAGATGAAAGATCTAAGTTCATCTAGGTATATTCTAGGGATGGAAATCAAAAGGGATAGTGGAAATAGAAAACTTTGGCCAACTAGAGAAAGTATATAAATTATGTCCTAGATAGGTTTAATATGGTGGATTACAAGTAGTTAGTTGTTCTAGTGTTGCAGGGAATGAAAATTTATGTTGTATATTGTCCAAAATATCCTACTAAGATGGAGGACATGACCAGGGTACCTTATGCAAGTGAAGTTGACAGTTTTAATGTATGCAATGGTCTGTACCAGGCTAGACATTTCCCAAGCAGTGGGAGTGCTTAGTTAGTTTATGGCTAATCTAGGAGGGCCACATTGTGATGCTGTGAAGAGAGTTTTTAGTTATTTGAAGGGTACTTTGAGTATGCCTTATGTTATCATGGTTACTTTACTAGATCTCAAAATTCAATTAGCATTCATGGATATGTGGATTATGACTGGGTAGGGGACATTGCCAATAGGAGATCCACCAGTGGATATGTATTCACGTTGTTTGGTGGTCCAGTTAGCTAGTTGAGCAAGTGGCAGGCTATAGTTTCTTTATCCACTACCGAGGTTGAGTACATGGCAGCAATTCATGCCTGCAAGGAAGCCATTTGGCTTAGAAGATTGTGTTTTGATTTTGGTTTTGATGTAGGGTAGATTGTTATTGTTGTGATAGTCAAAGTGCCATTTTTTTGGTGAAAAATCCAGCTGTAACTGAGGGTTATTTTTAGGTTAGATTCAAGGTTAGCAAATCAATGAGTGACAATAAAACCCAAAGCAATTACAAAACACAATGGAAGCTAAACAAAATAACAAGTATACTTGTCAATCGTCGAGACCTCCATGATTCATTTTTGTAACACCTTCTAGCTTGCTGGCTGATGTGTTGCCCTCAAATTTGACATGCGAGCAATCTGGAAATACAAGTCTAAGTCCTACACCAAGCTTTGAAGGATTTGAGCAAATGTCTATGCCTATGACTATGATTGAAAATGCATATGCCTAAACATGCTAATACTTAATAAAATAAAGACAATAAATGTTGCAATTGCTATGAATAAATCTAAGTATGTAAGTGCATAAGTATGTAATGTGTCTGTGTAATCGAAAAATGAGAGGAAAATGAGATTGTATAGAAAATGCCATTTTGAATGGATGGGTGAGATTGACCTTTGATGGAGACCTGAAATCAGAGGCCCAAATTAAATCTGATAATCCCTAATTAGGGTTAGGGAAAAGTCATTAATCGAGCGGTCGAGATCTCATATGAGAGAATCGAATCGGCGGTGGAGAATAAATGAGGAAATTAATTCAAAAATAAAGATTTTTGAAAATGAAGAAGATAAAGACTGAACTGGAGATCAGATTTGGAAAGATCAAGAATCTGCCCGATTACTTGATTTTTGGAGGAAAGTTACCATTTTGAATTAAATTAATTCCAAATGTGAATTTTGTGAAATAATAAATAATCAATTTTCAGATTATTTACCAAAATGGACTGTCAGTTAAGATTGAGATGACATTTTAAATAATTTCATTTATTTAAAATGAGAAGAATATTAATTTTGATAATTAAATAATTAGAAATAATTATTTAATTTAATAGATAAGATTAATTAATTAAATAAATTAATCAATTCTTTTAATTATGACAATTAGTGACATATTAAATAAATAAATAAAACATATTTATTTAATAATCAGGAAGAAATGATTGAAGAAGGGTAATTAAATAAATTCAGAAATTTATTTTATTAGGGGAAGACTTAGATAATTAATGACGTAAATAAATAAATAAGATTTATTTATTTAATAATCATGAAGAATAAAGGACATGAATTAATTAAATAATTATGAATTATTTAATCAATAGTCGAATGTGGACCAAGCACATAATTAAATGTCATAATTATGCTAGGACGAAAGATGGTAAAAATAGAGCTTGCAGGCCTAGGTCATTTTTAAGTGTCTACACCAGCCTTCCATGCTAGGAAAAAACATATTGATGTGCAGTACCACTTTGTTCATGATATGGTGGAGGGTGGAATGGTTATTCTAGAAAAAATTGACACTTTGGCGAATGTTGTTGTTGCATTGACGAAGCTTGTGAGCCTGGATAAGTTCAAATGGTGTGCTAGTTCGATGGGCCTTGGGGCCTAGAATATTCAATGACTTCAAGTGTTGATTGGGAGCATGCAAGTTCTTCAATTATGAGAATGTTGAGAAAAGGGTATCTTAAACTTATTGGCATAAAAGGTTTTGGAGTTTGGGCATGAACTGAAAGTTCATTGGGTTGATAGGTGAATTTTGATGGGATGAAGTTCTAGTCTCCTCGACATCCCGATAAGCGCTTCAAGCTTTAGGATTTGGATTCATCAGGTTGAAAAGAACATGTTGGTGAGACTTAGTGGATAGTCTCCCCGACATTCTAATGAATGGCGGGAAGGAAATTTTTGAGGAGGGAGGTGTATATTGGCGGGACCTAAAATTTAGTCGCTTCAATATTCTGATGGAGCTGGATTGAGGAGACAATTCAATATCAGTGAGAACTTGTGGCTTGTCCCTTCAATATCTCGATGGAAGGTAGGATCGCTTCATCAAAGAGACAGGTGAATGTTGGTGAAATGAAATGACTAGTCTCTTCGACATTCTGATGGAATTCTTTGAGGAGACTTTGCCATATTAGGAGGAGTTTCTTGGGAGTCCCTTTAACATTTTGATAAGAATTCAACAGTGACAAAATGTAAAGATGGTTAAGTTTTTTTGTGACCGTTTGTCTAGTATGGAAGTTGGAACGCCAGTTTTCTAGTAACACTTGAGTATTTTGTATTGAATGTTGCAATGCATTAGATTGGTAATTGGGAATTGTAGGTGAGTGAAGATCAAAGTGATTGTAATGTAATGTTGTCAATTTCATTCTGGAAAAGCACCTGAAAGAGCATAGCTCTATACTTGTATGTAATTTACGTTTTACGGTAATACAAGAGATCTTTGATTTGGTGTGTGTTGTTTCCCAAAATTTCAAATTACAAACCTTAAGAGTATGCTAGCCTTTATGGTCAAGTTTTAACAATGTTTTGGCCAATGAATGAAAAAAATCAATATGGTTAGGGTTCCCTACACTTCATGCTCTACTCAAACTAGGCGGTTGTACCTCAATAATGGATTAGATTTAAAGGTTGTGTGAATTCTTTAGCTTTGGTGATCTATGCACAATGGCATGAAAATGTGAAATAGATGCAAACTAATAGTTGTTCCTACTCCTAATGTTTGAAATCTAAATAAGGTTTTGTAGAATATTTTTTTGTAATGAGTGTGATTAATGCTTATTCCTATTGGGTAAATGGATTCAAGATGTGTATGACATGCAAATCCTATTTGTTGGCTTAAGTCAAACTCCTTGACACTTTTGGGTGTATATACTTTCTATAAATGTGCAATATTGTCAATTATCAGGCTCTTCTTACGAATCCTAGTGATATCTCCCCAAGTTATTGTGATGTTTAAAATGATTTTTAATTCTTTTTTGAAGGAAACTGGTTAAGATGATTAATTTAAAAGGATTTTAGTTTTGGGCAGAAACCAATTAAAATGAATCTCTTAAGAGGATTTTAATTCTCTTCTCAAAAAAACCAATCAAGAAAATCATACAGAGGCAACAAATGTGTCTTGGAAAATTAAATACAAGTTTAATACACTTAATTTAAATAACAAAGAAATACCACTCTGGAGAGAAAAAGATAATATATATGAATTAATATCGATAGAATAGTTGAACACCAGAAACTGGGCCACTAAATTAAACTTTCTTCTCCATTAGATTACTTCAAAAGTTATTACAATTCATATAAGAAGTTTTTTGTCTGTGTTATATTCTATGAATATGACTAGATGCTAATGATTATGAGGATATATGATGGTATCTCAAAAGTTGGCCTTGGTTTCCCTTATATATAGGAAGAAACAAGCTTCAAGTTGTTACATCTAAAGGGGGATTTTCATTTACATTTTGTTGAACTTAACTAAAACCTTAAGAACTGTAATTAACAAAGACAAAAATGAAGTCCACAACAATTTGTTAATCTCCATAAGGTACCCATGATCACTTAAGATCTGTTCAAGGTCCTTTCTCCATGATAGTGTATTTGACGCTAAGTGACTTTGATGAAACTTTCAATCCTTATATTGCTTGAGCAATGAACATGTTGACTTTGGAAAGATGCTCAATATATTCTTGGTTAGCATAAGTATTTGAATTAGTTATTATATCTTTCATAACAAACTCCAAAGTGAATATTTTCTCTAACTGTACATGTGTATTTTCCACAACATTTGCCTCGTTGTTTACTTTGTCCACTTGTAATAGCTAAACTAGTTCATTCTTCCACATGTTATGTTATTTTAGTTCTCTCTCATCATCAAAGAAGTTGGGTAAAGCCATATCTAGGGGCTGATCAAAATTGCCAAGCTCTTGTGCCAATGCAGTACGAAACTTCTCGTGCATATCAATTAATTCATCATAAATCTTGAACACCTACTATCAAATATTCTTTCTTTTAAATCATTCTAAGATGTACCATTTTATGCTCTTGGTAAGTGACATGTGTTTTACTATGAATTTCCCATACCTTATCAACATTCCCAAGAATCTTTTCAAATCTTTTCTTTATTAGTTCTGAAACCATTTAAACTTGATGGACTTTATTTCTATGAATGGTAGCTCTAGACCTGCTCAAACATAGAAAAACAACACAATGTTAGTCAATAAAAAATCTAAACTAGCATTCCCCATGAGATTCATTCAAAGCACAATGAACAAGAAATAAAGAAAAGAAATCAAATGAAAGCTATTTAAATCATATTCAAATACTCAAACCCAACATCCCATGGGGGAATTGGTGCTACTTTGATGTGGAAAGTAGCCCTTTCCCAATTCCTTGTAAGCTTTGATGATGAACAATGTGATCCTTGGTGAAATTTGCAATAACCTAGCTATGGTTATGAAATGTTATGAAAACCTTGATGAACAATGGATGAACTTGCATAAAATTTGTAGATAATGACTTTTCCTAAAGTTGTGGATGACTATGGATTCAAATGAGCATAATGATATTACATGGATTGTGGATACTAAATCAAATAGAGGAGGCCTCTATTTATAATGGAGAAGGATTGAAGAATAAGGAATAGGAAGAATGTGGGATTAAACATGAACCAATGGCATTGTGCCACTTGTCAACATGCTAATGAAGGAGAGTGGAGCACATTTTGAACAATGTGCATGTTAAATGCATGTAGGTGGAATTTGAAATTCAAAAGATGGCTTGTGGAGGAAGAGATGAAAGGGGATTTAATGCCACTTGGCTCAAGAAAAAGGACATGTAAGAGTTATAAATGTCATGTTGGAGGATAAGTCCTTTTGGGAGGGAGATTTGAAATTGGAGGAATATTCCAATGAGATGCCATTTTTGAATGAAATAGAAGAATTTATAAATCAAATAAATTGATTTACTTGTGCAAGTTGCAAAATCTAGAGGATTTAAGGATTAGAGTTAGAGTTAATTAGGATTTAATTAACTTAGATGGAAATTAGTTTGATATGACATTTGACTTAGATTTTTTAGATTTATTTAAATCAAATGAGAGGAATAATGAACATTAGATTTAATTAAATAAAGTTTGATTTATTTAATTAAAAGGGATGATGTTAGATTTAATCAAATAAAGGTTAATTTATTTAATTAAAAGAGATGACCTTAGGATTTAATTAAATAAAGATTGATTTATTTAATTAAAAGAGGAATCTGGGTAAGATTATTTATGATTTAATCAAATAAAGTTGATTTATTTATTTAAAAGATGAATTATGATGAATTAATTAAATAAGGATTATTTAATTAACTAGTTAGTAAAGAAGTGATTTAGGAAGAATTGATGTTAGTATATTAGGATCGAGTGCATGATGTCAATTAGGATATTTTGAGCATCTACAATTTCCATTTCTAATTTGTCACCCTTTTTTTGGGATGTCTCAGCCCTACGCTTCCAATAGGTGGTTTCAACCATGGATTCTAATACCTTGTTATCAATTTCTAACCATGGGGAGTAGGAATTTGAAGAAGATGGTAGATTTTCCTTATAACTGGCAATCTCTTGCCTCAGTTTCTCATTCTTAGTCACATATGTCTTATTATTTTTCACCAACCTTTCAATTTTGGCTTTAGTGAATCTAGCAATGTTAATGTTCAAGTTAGTAGTCTCAAAAGGACCAGTATCTTCACCTCATTGTACAAGGAGATGGCCAAATGCCTTATCAGGATCAACAATGACTTTAAGTTTCTTGTTTGGTGGGTATAAGGCCTACATCAACAAAGTTGCATCATCTATATTGAAACTTGATCCTGTGTATACTTTATCTACTCCTTTTATGCTCAATTGTGAGGTTTTATTTTGATTCCTTAGGAAGCTATCAAACACAATGGCTAATCTCATGTTCCACCCAAGAAGTGGCATAATCCCTTTCTCTTCTAGTAATTCCCTTTCCTTTTCTGGGGTAATGGATTCCATCTCTTTATCAACTTCATCTTGTATTATTTCAAAGCTTTTGCTTCTTGATCAGGTGTGATATCTTTAATCCTCTCCCTAATTAATTTACCTTTATATTCATACACAAAGGCCTTAAACTTATAATTTTGAATGAAATCATCATCAGAAGTGAATTTATGGTTGGCACTATGCCTTACATCATCAAAGAGCTCAGTTGGGGATTCCATTACAACTATGTTCCTTTTAGTTGGGGGCTCATAACTTCTGATCATAGGCTTAATCATCTACACTCTTTCATCGCCACTCCCCACTTATTTTTTTTCTACAATGGATGTGTGAATAGAGAAACTAATAACCAGTGTTGGCTAAGGAGAAAGCTAAGATAGTGGGGTTTGATACTCAGCTTGCATTTCCCCAATATCTTCATTTCTTTTCTTTGTGAACACCCAAGGAGGTACATCCTTAGTTAACTCTGCTCCATGTGAAATCAATGTATCTAGCCTCTTTATAGGATCCTCAATTTTGAGAAAAAATCCTTCATACAGGGGATTATTGGATGTCTTCCAAGCTTTTGCTAACATCAATCTATGATACAAGTTTCTCTTTCTAGCTACATAATTTTCATCAACATTTCTTATTAAATCATCTTCCACAAAAAGTGTGTGATGATACAATTTCATTTTTTTTGCTTATTTTAACATTATTTATAAAATGCTCGAGGTCAAACTTATCCCTTGCATTCCCTTTAGGTAAATTGTAGTGTTCTAACTTCTTATCAATTAACTCATATCCTTTTTTTCTGAAACCATAGTAAAATCTCTAAAACACAATGTCCCAGGCATTATTGATTTTTTTTATGACTTTTGAGGTGCATAAAATCATAGTAAGCCAATTTTTTCACAATCTCTAAATATGCCACCTTGTTTGGACAAGTTTTTGGTAGCAGAAAGGTTGCTCCCTCATATCCATATATTCAAATTTTTGTACAGTCACCATAGGCATACTAATCAGCCCAATTGTGATTGACCTTTCCTCTTTCATCCTTGTCTTTTGGCCAGGGGAATCTTTGTATCTTTGGTGATAGGCTATATTCACATGGGTGACCCAACATTTTGTATATAGGTTTCACAAAATATTCCTTAAAGTACAAATAGTGTGATCTTACACACCTACTATCCCAAATTGTTGTCCACATCTGGAGAGGTCTAACATCTCCATTCTCATCTATGTATCTTATTCTTAAGTGTTCACTCCACATTCAAAGGCTTTTTCCTTCGTACAAAATAAGGTGCATGGATAATGAATAGTGCATGAATTTGAAACCTTCACTTTTATTTTTCATAGAAACAAGTGCATTGGGGATATCACCGGTCACGTATTCAGCATAATCAAGGGGTTGGGAATCTTGACTCGACACATCAGTTGTTAAGACCATTGGTGCTATGTCAAAGAATATGGAGCTATTCAAGACAAGCACTTGGCAAACAAAGTAATATGTGTATTGGAAGTATCCTTCAAACAAGTTCACAAAATATGGAGGGTTTTCCTCCTTTAAAAATACTCTAAGCCAATTTCCCTCATCTCGGGCTTATGTAATGGTAATCTCCACCTTTAATAACTAGTGCTCAAGTTGTGGTATTCATTCAGGAGGTCCCTAATTCAAAATTTCATGAAGGAAGATCCATCTTGCAATTCGATCATGTGGGTTTAAGGATTGTATCTTTTGGCCAGTGCCTTAATCAATTCAATATTAATAAACACATTAGTTACCACCAACTTTCCTAAATTGAGTCTCCATGAGTTTAAGACTGGTTGGTGTCTATGCATTTTCCTATAGTGGTATATAAACAAATCGTATCCGCTTGATGGGGTCCATGTATCACCCACTTGCTTGTTTTTATCCTCCAATTTATTAGCCTAATAGTTTAATTGTGTGTTCCTCTTGGACCTCTATCTAGAGCCAGGAAATTGATCAATCAAGTCCTGATTTAGTTGTATTTCTTCCAATTTTTGTCTTTTGTTCTTAGGGCTTTCAAACAAACTTTCCATAATATGAGTTTTGCAAAAAGAAACCCTACTTCTATACTTCGATAGTTTGAACCAATTTGTAAATACTAAAATTTTCAGCTCAAGCTTGGGTACTTGAACAGTAAACACTTTTCCTGATTTTGGTGTCATCATCCATTGCTATGCTCTGCTTCCTTCTTTTTTGGTTGCTTAATGCTCTCCAAGTATTTTCAGAATTTGATTTTTCAATGCCTTCGGCTCTAGTTCATTAATGGAAATTTCATGTCATTGAGAGTGTAATTAATTGTTTGAATATAGGTCGTTGATCTTTCATCACCACTGCTAAATTATCTCTTCATCATGCCACTATCTTTTCAATACTTTCCCTTCATCGGGATGACAATATTTTGATCTCACTGATATATCCCTGTTCTCTTGATATCTCCTTTTAATGGTATACTCCTTCCTCTCTTTCAAGATTTTGAAGAGACTTCATATGGCTTCATATCGATATCCCAATGTCCTCTCAAAACCTTCCTTTTTCTTTAATACCCTCTTATCACTCCGATATGTTCACAAGTCTATCGCAGCTAGGCCACAAGTGTTATTTCTTTATTGAGGGGACCAATATTCTTGTTCTTTTGATATGTATTCTACCCTTCGATGAAGTCCTTAGATTAGTCATTCACTTCTTCCTTTTAAGGCCATTGAAGGGACTGATTTTGGTTCCCTTCAATATAGATCCCTCTCCCCGACATTATCTCACTTAATATATCCTTTTTCCTTTTTAAATGGATTATGAATTACCTTACCACAATATTTTGGAGTCCTTTCAAACCCATTTTAATTTTCTTGTGATCCCTTTTATAATAAATGCTATCATCTAGTTGAGGAGGAAAATTCCTTGTCTCATCGATATATACATTTCTCTTCGACGAACTCTTCCTTTCTCACTATTTTGAAGCGACTCATAAATTACTCACCCTGACATCCCAAAGTCTCTTCGATTCTCGAGTGTATGTATTATTCCTTCAAATTTTCATTGTCACTTTGATACATTGCTGAGCCATGTCCGAGAGATGTTTTTTTATTTTCTAAATTCTAAGGTGTAATTACCTTGTGAGTCCTGCCAAAGTGATAAAATTTAAAATATTATACTTCTTGGTAGTCAATGTATCAGGTTATCGAAGAGACCCAAAACATTACCCTTCAATGCACCAAAGTGTCTTTGATAACATTTCAATTGGATTGTCAAAGGGACACTAAAACAAGTTTCCTCGACATGATATACTCTCCTCGAAAATGTTCATGTAATTCTTCTTCATTACTTCTTCGAAGGGACCTTAGAATGACTTCCGTCGATATGATGTAGTCTCATCGACATGACCTTTTTTATTTGTGGGTAGGGTGATTAATGTGAATTTGTTAGGGTGATGACTATAGGGTAGATAAATGGGGTATTTCAAGTGATGAATATTTAAAATGGAATGCTAGGTGATAGGAATTTGGATGGGGGAATGGATGTTTTCTGGAAAATTTAGGATAATTTTTTAGTCCTTTCAACAACTCTGGTTGGGGGTGAATGACTGTAAGGTCATTGCAAGAGTCCAAAATATTCTCTAGGATGCAAATCGGTGAGTAAAAAATAAAAAAAGGAAAATAAATGAAACCTAAACTACTTTGCATGGAAAATAGTAATAAGTTTTAAGAGAAGTATTTCGAGAATTTTCCATGCATTGGAAATTCATGTACTTCACCAATCATATTTTGTAAGTAGTATGAATTTCTTCACCGCATTTTCCAGTGATGACAAATGGGCCCAACCATAGTGATTCAAACTTCCCATGCTTTCCTTTTTCCTAGTTCCTAGCATTCCACATAAGAACCATGTCATCAACCTTAAAATTTCTATCTTTTTCTTTCTTATCAAATAGATGCTTCATTTGTAATGTCATCTTCTCATTTTGTTCTTGAGCTTGGGTCCCAATCTCATCTAATTTAGCCAATTGTTCCATCCTTTCTTCCACAGGTGTTAGAGCATTCATGTCTTCTTGTAAAATGAACTTTTATACCGATAAGAGGTTATGCATTGGGGATCTAGTTTGGGATCCATACACTAATTCAAAAGGGGACTTTCTGGTAGCCTTTTTCACAGTAACTCTATCTGCCCATAATGCAAGTATCAACTTAGAATCCCATGCTTTCTTGTTATTATCTATTATTCTTTTGATTATCTTTATGATACTTTTGTTGCTAGATTCTTCCTGTCCATTTTCGTGAGGATGATATGGTGAAGCATATGAAACCACTATACATACTTCTTGAAATCTTCTGACCTAAAACACATTCCATTGTTTGTAATCAATCTAGCAGGAACCCCAAATCTAGTAATGATGTTTTCCATTATGAAATTGATCACAACTTTTCTAGTACTGATTCTATCCATTTTGTAAATTAATCAGTGGCAACCAAGATCCATCTATATCCATCACTAGACCTATCTATAATTTCTCCTATAAAATCAATTCACCACTGATGGAAAGGGGCTTCAACTTGCATAGGTCTTAAAGGTAAAGCCCCATGGCAATTCATTTTTCTAGAAAACTTCTGACATGTTTCACATTTTCTTACATACCTATATGCATCATTAAAGACTTTAGGCCAATATTAACCCACCCTTAACACCTTGTGGGTAGTAATTTTCACTAAGAAATTTCCTCCACACACGCCTTTATGCATTTCTTTCAATGTGTACTCATCTTTTGTTTCATCCAAACATAGCAAAAGGATATTGTCCTTATTATTCTAATATAAATCTCCATTCACAAAAATATATTTCAATGCCTAGAGTTTTAGGGTCCTTTTTTGGTTATCATTAATTCCTTCAAGGCACTTCATATGTTTAAGGTAATATGTTATGTTAGTGTACCAGGGTGTATCCTCAATACTTCACACCCATTTTTATTCTCTCTACACATTGCAAACTTGTGTTGCTTCTAAATTGGATTCAACCATCAATCTTGCTAATCCTTGTCCCCTCAATAATTTTGTAATTTGAATATTAATATTTTTCCCTAATTACGGGGTCTTGAATGGGTCCCAGAATTCTCAACAAGGTATGTAGGATGTTGTCGCTTATACAGTTGATGACACTTTCCACTAAATTCGTATGCCACCATCATAGGTCCCACCAAACATCAATGGTCATCATTTGTCCATTGTGGATAAATCTCACCATTTCTACTAACCCCATGGGACTTAGTTGGGATTCACCAAAAACTCAACAATTTGATAGGCACCGTCAGATCTTCTTGATCATTGTTGATCATACACCATTGCAATGTCACTAAAAATATGAACTTAAGAACCTCTAGTTAGAGGTTGTGAAGTTTTGAAAACCTGGACACACCAACAAAAGAGAACCTTGGCCTCGTCAATTGGTTGCCAAAAAGTGAGGGGGTCAGCGGGATGGACATCAATGACATAAGTTATAACTTATGTGACCTGCAACCTTCAATACCAAGTCACTGACAAAATAGAAACTATTTGAATGTAAGTGATGTAAATTTTGCACACATAGGGTTTAACGATAAACCCTGAGAGAGAGCATGCACAAATGAATGTTGACATCTCCATTAACATCAGGACCAACACAATACTTTTCTAGAAATCTCTTGAGAAACCCAATTCGAATCTACCATCTAATTTTCCATTAGATCAACTACACTCACACTCATCCTCTATCATTATGCCAATAATCTCCCTTGCATGATTTGCACTTTTAAAATCAATGACAACTATATGCCAACAAAATATTGTGTTGTCTCATTGCTGCTATTAATTTTTTGTGTTTTATTTCTCTATTTGATTGATTAAATCTACATTTAACAAATATAAATCTACCTTCCAATCTTAATAGTTGAATCCTTGGAGCAGTTTTAGAGTGTTTTTAGAGGTCTTCAAGCTCACTTTCAATTCAAGATCTAGCATTTTCAAGGATTGATGATGGTTGCCTATGGTGAATCATGATAGATTCTAGGTTGGGGAGATGCAACTAGTCATTAAACCAAGCCTAATGACTTGTTTCCTAAGTGATTCCATGCTCCATTATCATTCTACTTTCTTCCTAAAGGAAGGTACACACATTATTATGGCTTATTAGGGTGATTATAAATCTCCCAAAGTGAGTAATCCTCTATATTTCATTCATGCACCCTATTCTAGCACATTAGAATAGGGTTTCATTGCATTTTAGATCTCTTAATCTTAGATGCACTTAATATTAGGACTTTCACACACATTTCCTTTCAAGATCTAATATTTCTATATAGGTTTAATTATTGAACTAGGGGTTTGACCAAGGAAAACCCACCATAATAAAATCAACACAACATTTTATTTTACATGTTTTTAGCAGGTTCAGATTCGGAAGCAGAGTTGTGAAAACAGAGAAAGGAAGTGTAGAGATAGGAGAACAGATTCAGATCTTGAATTTTTAAAAAGGTAGAATGAGACTAAATCACCACTTGTGATGTATGAGTCTTGGTATAGGGCTCTTTCTGGATTTCAGAGGATTTAGGCTTATCATTGCGAAATTCTACTTTTTGCCCCAAAACCCTAAACTGGGACTAAATCACCCCAATTTCTGTATGAGTCCCAATGTGCACTAAAAGTTATCATTTTGGGATTTTAGAGCTTATTTCATAAATCTTCAACTTTCCAGGTGCACCTCTGTTCATTCTCAGTCCATTATTTTATTTTTGAGTTTTATAATTTAGGTTACATAGTTACATTTGCATATCATTTGCATCTCTTTCTTTCTAAGCCTTTGCTTAGTGGTGAACCCCATTTAGACTTTAATCACACCCTAGGAGACCTTATAGAAGATCTCTTTTCTCACTTGGACCATTGGATTGAGATATCTAGGGTTTCCTTGAATGAAATAGAAGAAATAGGGCACCCTCCCCTTTTATTTGTTCCATCTCCTAATAGGTGAACCATACACACCTATTTTATTGTTTTCATTTTGGTGAACCTAGCCTTTGGACACCTTATTTCTGATTTGGAGTACATTTTAGTCCTAGATCTAGCATACATTAACTTTGCATTAGGTCTTGCATTAGTTAATTGGCATTTAGGGATTCTAAATATTGCATTAGTGAAAGTTCATATAGGTTGCAATTTTGCATCTTGCGTCATTGAATTTCATTTGAAATTTTTAATTGCATAGTATAGACATCATATGAACTAGAAAACCTAACATTCACATCGAATTTACTAAATTTAGTGCAAAAACCCTAATCTAGGACTCATATGCCACTCTGGGAGATTTAGTCCCAGTATAGGATGTTTTACTTGAGTTATGGGTATTCTGTGTTGACTGTTTTTCAAAATTTGAACCCTTTAAAAACCCTAATTGGGACTCATATTCCCCTCTAGGATATTTAGTCCGATGTCAGACCTAAATTTATATTTTATAGAATTAAAAACCTTGTTTCTATGCTTTTGTTTGTTGTTGTTAGATTTTTGTTTCACTTTACTGAGTTTCTGTTTCATGTATTTCATTAGATTGAGCTTAATTTGGTTTCATTTCAATTATGGATAGAATTAGATTACTATAATTTTCATTTCTAGCATTAGTTCATAATTTTACAAGATTAGATTACACTTGGCATTCATAAGAAAAAAACCAAAACGCCTATAAACCGATGAACCCCTTGGAGAAAGATAGTTATTTGAGTATGTCAAGTCTCTTATTCCATGTTAACCTAACCCTCGAGCATTTTATTAGTTATGAATTTGAAATGTTAGATGAAGCAATTGAAGATTTGATCTCACAAATTTGACCACTAAGGATTGTTACAACAAACTAAAACAAAGATCAGTAAATGTGATTCAACCTCAACTCATCCTTTACCCACCTTCAAACAAACCTAAAAATAAAAGAAAATAAATTTCACCCTTGAACCACCTAAGAATAAAGTTTCACAACAATCAAATTATAATATCGTGGCTCATACATATAACATTAGAAACAATCCACAACCAAGACAAACAACTTTAACATATTTAACTTTGCCTCAACTGATCTTTCCTAGTGCCCCTTATTTTCCTTCATATAGTGGGAAGGAGTATAATCTTGTTGAACAACAAGAATACTCCCACAAGGATATCCCTATGGGACCTAATTCAAAATTCACCTATCATACTATGCTTCAAACAACCTTTCAACAAGTTGTGATTCCCTCTAATACAAATGTAAGTGATGTAGCAACTCTAATTCAAGGAATGAATACAGTTAACATAGACATTACTTTTCATCAACATGAGCTACCTCCCTTGGAGATGAGAAAGAAAAATGATGCCTTCATGATAATAGCTATCTTCAATAGGAAAGGAATAAAGAACCCACATTGACTCCACCTAACACCCCTCATTTGGCTCTTTTATGTTGGGTGTTCTTCTTTGTTATCTTGATTTGTTTATCTTTGTGACTTTGGAACTTAGTTTCACAGCTTAAGCATTGAGAGTGATGCATATGTAATATTTTTAATGTGATGGTATTTTACTTTGATGTTATCATTATGGCATGTTTTGAATTAGCATAGAAGTTATTTAATTAAAAATGCCTTATGCTTTTATTGCATTGTTGATGTTAGACTCGTCAGTTAAAAAATCTGTATTGGTGAAGGGGACGGGATTGTATCACTCGCTTGTGAGCGCCCTACGATTCTAAGATTTCCTCTTCACGGTGTGTTTGATCATATTATATATATATGCATGTTCGATGTACTCTTTTTTTGCAGGTTGATAGGTACATGACATCGACTCCACCTGGTTCACAGGTTTGAGCGTGTCCATTGACCAATAGTAATCAGTGGGAGATAGTAGCTAAGGTTTTTAAGTGCCAAGTCATCACCTAGTCATAGTGTGTGTCGTCCGAGGTTGTTGTCGGGTTAGTTGTTTTAATTTGGTCCATTTCACCTTGGGTATTTATTTAATTTCATAGTATAAAGGTTATTAAATGGCAGGTGTAGTTAAAATGATGTTTAAATGTATCTAGTTGCAATGTTGAAATGTTATTTATTTCATTGATTAATTTGATTTAATTAATAAAATAAGTTTTAGTTTATTGATTAACTAGGTTAATGGTGATAAATTAAATGAAGTAGTTGTTTTGGCATTATTGTATATTAAGATTCAAATTTAAAATAAAAATGGAAATCATGTTGGATATTTAAAGTTAAATTAAAATAAAAATAAAAATGTGTTTTAAATTTCACTTTTCTGAAATTTTGGATAAAATAAATTCTTTGCAACTTTGAAATGCTTTTGTTTTGAATGAAAAATTGAAAAATGCATGAAATATCATTTAGAAAGTAAAATTGTTTTAAATTTTTAAAAAATGGAAATATCCTCCAAATGTTCAATAAATTTAGTGGGTGGGATATTTTTAGGGGTTTGACCAAAAATTTGGGAAAAACTCTTTGTAAGGAAAATGGAATTTCATTTTAGTTTTTAATTTTGAAATTGTGGAAGAAAAAGAGGAGCAAGGATTTGGATTTGGTTCTAGAATTTTGAAGAAGCAAGGGGATTTCTGGTTGAGAAAATCAGAATAGGGATTAAAATCACCATTGTCAAATCTTCGAGGTTAGGGGAAAACACCAGGTTCTTCTATGATTTTTGTTTCATTTTGAAATAAGTTTCAGATCTTTGTTTCGTTGTTTGAAAATCTTTAAAATGTTGTTTGAATTCAATGCAAACCCATGTGAAATTTGTTCAATACGTGCAAACTTTGTTGAAATTTTGGGAAAGGAAATCAAAACAAGAATCATACAATGGAAATTTGAAAGGAAATCAACAAGAAATTTGCATTTCAAACTGAAAACTTAACCCAAAAGTTATGTTGACAAATTTATTTCTATTGCAAAATTTTGATGTGCATTTGGCCAATTTGAGTTAGGAAATGGATTTAGTTTTTATATATATATATATATATATACTTATGTTTTGGCATATAAAGCCATGGAGTTCTTCTTTTAAAAAAAAATATATAAATAAATTTGTCCCTGTGGTTCTGGATATTACCAGAATAGAACAGGGTTTGTATTTTCATTTATTTTTGAAGATAATTTGTATAAATAAAAAATAATAATTTTATGGGCATGGTTGGGGAGGCCATAGCTGCCCCATGGAGGGGCGATGTTGTTGTGGCAGCGTCGACCTCCATAGGGAGGCTGGCCCCAGCCTATGGCTGCGTCCCCTCTCCCTTGGGGGCTGTGGCTAAAGCAAAAGCTTTGGCTTTTGTATTTTGTTTTTTTTGTTTTTAATTTTTTTTTATTATTTAAATTTTATTTAATTTATTTTTATTTTATATTGTATTTTATATTATATACTATATATATAATATTATATATTAATTTAAATGAATAATTTGTTATTATTTAAATATATTAAATAATGAGGATTCTTTTTATTAGTTGGGATAAAAATGTGATTTTTCTTAAAATGGTATATTTTTATATTTAAATATAATTCAAACATTTAAATATATGAAATTGAAAATGATTATTTTTCTTATAAATTATTGGAAAGACATCGTCTTTATAATAAAATGATTTATTTAAAGATTTGATTTTGACTATTATGTATAATCGGGAAATCTTGTAATATAAAAATGATATTTTAGAGGTATATATTTAAATGATATTTAAATATTTAAATAGGAATTTTAAAAAGATTATCCCATTTTCATAGTTGAAATGAAATTGATTTTTTTAATAAATTTTTTTTTAAGAAAATGATTGATTTGAATCAGTTTGTATGACTAAACAAATGAAATTAGATTATGGGTTTAAATTCCTTAAGTTGTCAATGTGATTTGATTTACTTAGAGTGTGTGCAAATAACGTTAATTATTAAATTAATTTCATGTTCTACATCATTGCTTGGATTGGGTTTAGGAAACCCTAACATTCGATATTGAGTTGCTTGAAATGTTTTCTAAAGGATGTTTTCATTCTTTTTCGATGTGGGGAAGATGGGGTTATTTTTCTAGTAAGTCTTCTAGAGGAGTTATTCTAGTTTGGGATTATGTGGTGGTTCGATTTGTGAATTGCCTTGGGAAATGTGTATAGTTGCACCATGTTGTTTCACCCGATTTTCACAAACGGGGATGGTTGGTGCCTCCTTGGGATTAGGAGTGGTTTAGGTGGTTTGTGCCTCCTTTGGAAGGAATGGATTTTGTATTTTTGTTTCCTCCCGTGTTTGGAGTGAGTTTCCTTTGTTCATTGCCTCCTTAGATTGGAGAGGTTGTCTTATTTGGTTTACCCATTGGATTGTAATCTTGTATCGTGTATGTTGTTGATAGGAGAGTGGCTCTTTGTGGGGGTCTGACACACAAAGGGGAGCCAGGGTAACTCACATAGGGTTTTAAATAAGTGAACTTAAAAGGAATTAATGAAAAACTCTCAGACTAATTAAGATAATTAACGCCTCTCTCATGAATCTCACTTTTAAGGTTTGAGATGAGACGAGAAGCACAGTTTGTATGAGGGTTCGACGACTGGTAGAGTTGAGCCAGGATAACCCAAGGTGGGGGTTTGGTTACCTAAGACAATTGATCCAGGGTAACTTATAGCAAATGTCATGTGACACTCTCTCTATATCAACCAGAAGTCAGTTGTTGTACTGCATAAATGATCCTTGTTCTCTGGAAGCATTATAACCATTGCATTAAGTG